>JACYXH010000690.1:3460000-3570000 GCA_026745465.1 Lota lota | reverse complement strand
AGCGAGCGTAGCCTTCATCTCCGACCATGAAAGAAGGAAGCAATCATCTCAACCTGCTGCCTGACAAGATAGATAATACCATGTCTGGAACAGTCTCCATCTCCCCCTCTCTCTCCTTCCCCCCTTCCCTCACCCTCTCTCTTTCTTCCTCCCAGCCTCTCTCCCTCCCTCCCAGCCTCATACTCTCTCCCTCCCTCCCCCCTCCCTCACCTTCTCTCTTTCTTCCTCCCAGCCTCTCTCCCTCCCTCCCCATCTTATACTCTCTCCCTCCCTCCCCCTTTCTCTCTCGCTCCCTCCCAGCCCATCTCCCTCCCTCCCAGTCTCATACTCTCTCCCTCCCTCTCTCTCTCAGCCTATCTCCCTCCCTCCCCATCTCATACTCTCTCACTCCTTCCCCCTCTCTCTCTCCCTCCCTCCCAGCCTCTCTCCTTCCCTCCCCGTCTCATACTCTCTCCCTCCCTCCCCCTCTCTCTCCCTCCCTCCCAGCCTCTCTCCCACCTCTCTCTCCCTCCTTCCCAGCCTCTCTCCCTCCCTCCCCATCTCATACTCTCTCCCTCCCTCCCCCTCTCTCTCCCTCCCTCCCAGCCTCTCTCCCTCCCTCCCAGTCTCATACTCTCTCCCTCTTTCAGTCTCTGTCCCTCCATCTCCCTCTCTCTCCCTCCCTCCCAAACCCTCGGTTTCTCTCTTGATCCCTCTCCGTCTCGTCTTCTCTTCCAGTCTCAACCGCTCTCATTTCACCATTTTCAATTTGAATGTGATCAATGATCCCTCGCTCACAGGGCAGCCCTCCATCTGAATCTCCCTCAGGTCTCTCCCTCTCTCCATCTGTGTACCCCCGCTCACTCTGCGTCCTTCACAAGGGGTCTGGGGTCAGCCACCCCTCTAGTGTTTGTTGTGCTTGAAGCCCTGTGGGGGTGCACTTTGTTGCCACGGCGCCGGTCCCTTGGAGGTCTCTGTAGGGTGTCTGTCAGGCGCTCGGAGGCCAGAGGTGAGTTGTTTACGTGGGGGGGCCAGGGGGGCACTGTCGAGAGAGATGAACGCCCCACTAACGGATCTACGCAACCGTTTCAACAGGTCTGGGTTCAAGCTCTCACACGCCACTCTGAAGAGCTATTGTGATGCTTTGAAAAGGGACTTTGTCTGCCTCGTCAGTGATATTATCCATCCATGGTTTGTTCATCTGTTACACAAAGTAACAGATTAGCAAATCGTTCATATCCTTCAACTGCATTTTGCTGTGGCCTTTTCTATTTATCTACAGTACATCCAGACCAATGTTGTTTCCTTCACAGCTGTGAAACTACGGCGCTCTGGACTAGCTCTGTAGGACATTTTATGTCTTTCAAAGATTGTGTATCATATTTCATATGTTCCCAGTAGCTGCCTGATCCAATACATTTCCCGTGGCAGTTTTGAAAATCACGTCATTTGAATTTTTATCTGCGTGTGTATCTTCCACTTTTTCCCAACAGATTTGAGTGGAATTCAGATTAACACAGAAATGATTGTCTGTATGACTAATTGCATATTGTTTGTATGCATGTTTTTGCGCGCACATGTGTGTGTGTGTGTGTGTGTGTGTGTGTGTGTGTGTGTGGACCTGGACCTGTGTCTTATTTGTGTATTATTGTGTCTTACATGTTTCCTTGTTTTATCAGCTTTATTGATGGAAAGTACTTTCCCAAACATTAATAAAGTATTCTAAATCAGTCTCACATCGAGTTACCAAGACAACCATCCTACATAGACCTTGCAACCATCTCAATGTCTCTGTCCACGCACAGTGACAGCAAACTAGAACCTTTCCTACGAGATTAACAGTACACCTGATAAACAATAACAGTATGAACTGCAGAAGAGGGACGGCCTGTTTATAAAAGCATTCTGTATCCCTCTTTTGGGAGGGTTTTCAAAGAGTGTTTTCTACGCCTAAAAAGAGGGGAGTTGTTCTGGCGAGAGACGCCACTCTGGTCAAACCCACATCCAGAGGTGGTGTACACTACATTCAATCCAGATGTTCTCATCCAGAACGTCGTGTCCAGTCATGTGCTTAGCTCATACGACATCAACCTATAATTAAGCAAGGGCGTGTCATTTGCCAAAACCATTTAGTCATCTAGGATTCCTAGCCCTTGAAATTCTACTGCTAAACAAGATTCACAGCGTTATCCAAAGCACTGTGAACTCGTCCACGACGCTGGCTGCGTCTTGCTCATTCTTGGGGACTGAGCCATTGATGTGTTAGCGAAGCTGAACGTCCCTATGTGTGTGCGCATTTCAAGCAGAGATCTCTCGTAAACCGCCCCCACCCAAACAGACAGAAGGAGAAGCGCTGCTCCGTTCGTGTAGACAGATTCCTCTTTGAATCCGCGTACGATTCATCTTTGAATCTACATTCATAAATGGTTGTCGAATCTACATACACAAGATGCGTACACAGACCCAAGGAGACGGAGAGAGGGAGAGAAGAAATGGACCAATGCATCACCTCTTGTTAGATATGATTTCTATAATGCACATTCATAGTCTTTACAAAAACCATGCGGTTGTTTTAATCTGTAAAGATATCAGAAGTAATGCTTGCTTGCGTGTGTGTGTGTGTGTGTGTGTGTGTGTGTGTGTGTGTGTGTGTATGTATGTGTGTGTGTGTGTATGTATGTGTGTGTGTGTGTGTGTGTGTGTGTGTGTGTGTGTGTTTTCCATGCTGTTCTCTGCTCATCCCCGGCCAGTGGTGTAGTGCAATGCCTGTAAAAGCAGGTGGTCACCATTAACGTGTTAGCTTGAGTTATTCTGCACCATGGGGTGTTAAAACAGCCCATCAAAATGCACTCATAAACTCCTGTGCAACTGAGGGAGTGTGTGTGTGGTTCACGTACGCGCGCGCATGTGTGTGTGTGTCCATGTGTAATTATGTTTGTGTTTCCGTGTTTGTGTGTATTTTACGGTATCCTTGTGCGTATAAATGTATGTGAGTCTTCAAGTACGCACGTGTGTGTGTGCGTGTGCGTGCGCGCATGTGTGCGTTGTGCGTGTGTGTCGTAAAAGAACGCTGGGTAAGATAAAAGTGAACTCTATTTGACCTCACACAGAAGCACTATTGACATAGTAGGCTTTAAAGATTCCACCAAGAAGCAGTATAACACTGTATGTAATTGAAACCCCTCATTTAAAGAGGAAGACATTTCTATGGAGCTACGGATGTGCTAACCAAAATCCCGTTCCGATTTTGGTTCAGACAACACCAGATATAAACATGTAGTGTTACACCCATCAGCTATTCTTGGTAAAACACACACTCGGGGAGACGAGAGAGAGAGAGAGAGTTAGGGAATGAGAGAGAGTTAGAGGCGACAAGAGAGAGTCAGGGAACGAGAGAGAGGTAGAGGTGACAAGAGAGTCAGGGAACGAGAGAGAGGTAGAGGTGACAAGAGAGTCAGGGGCAATGAGAGAGAGAGTTAGGGATCGATAGAGAGGTAGAGACGACGAGAGAGAGACAGGGAATGAGAGAGAGACAACGAGAGAGATACAGGGAACGAGAGAGAGACAATGAGAGAGAGTCAGGGAACGACTGAGAGGTAGAGACTACGAGAGAGAGAGAGAGGAAGGGATGCAAAGGGTCGGGGCAAGGTGATTACTTGCCTTGCTCATTGCCTGATCTCTTAACACAAGCTCTCAACTCAGCATTTAACACCTCCCCCCCTCGTTTGGGGTCCTCCTTGCTCTCTCTATCTTCCCTCTGGTCGGTCTCGCTGTCCCCATCAGTCTGTCTACCTGTCTCTCTGCCACCCTCTCCATCTCTCCCCCTCTCTCTCTCTCCTGCTATGAGTGTTGGCATTATTAAGTAATGTGTGAGCTGCATCTGATTCAAACAAGCAGTCCATTTGAGGGGGGCTGGAAACGCTCTTAAGATGAATAGATAGTCAGATGAATGTGTCAAAGGAGGCAGGGGAGTGTGTGTGTTTTTAAATGGCGAGAAGGAGCTCCAGTTATGACCGTATTAACGCATGGCAGGAGAGATAAAAACTGTTTTATGTGCATGTTCTCATGAGAGTATTTTCCTTGAACGGTTTGGTGTTAGTGAGTGCATGGACACGCGTGTGTGCACGTGCACGTGCCGAAGTGTTCCTACTGAATTGTTGTTAATAACAAGCCACACAATGCACGTTGGCAAAGCCAAAGGAGACCCATTCAATGTTTTGTTGTACTTTTCAAGAGTCAATAAGGTGGGCTTTGAGCGAACATGACTTGTATCACTCTTCTAGCGTTTATCCTCTGCATGTGGATAGTTTCTTTTATCCTCATTTCATGTAGACAAAAACAGAATAAGTAGTGCAGCAGCTAATGACAAATATCCTTTGGAAAAAGTGGTTCCAGAAGTTCCTAATGAAAGGAAAATATTTAAACACTGCTCTACACCCAGACCTGTCCATGGTCACTGGAATGCTGCTAAATCTAAAACAGTTACTACTAGAGACCTGTCCATGGTCCTTGAATGCTGCTAAATCTAAAACAGTTACTACCAGAGACCTGTCCATGGCCCTGGAATGCTGCTAGCTCCACAGTTTACTACTAGAGACCTGTCCATGGTCCTGGAATGCTGCTAGCTCTAAAACAGTTACTACTAGAGACCTGTCCATGGTCCTGGAATTCTGCTAAATCTAAAACAGTTACTACTAGAGACCTGTCCATGGTCCTGGAAAACTGTTAGCTCCACAAGTTACTACTAGAGACCTGTCCATGGTCCTGGAATGCTACTAGCTCCACAAGTTACTACTAGAGACCTGTCCATGAACCTGGAATGATGCTAGCTCCACAAGTTACTACTAGAGACCTGTCCATGGTCCTGGAATGATGCTAGCTCCACAAGTTACTACTAGAGACCTGTCCATGGTCTGTGGTGCTGAGACACAGCATATCTACAAAACTCGTTGGGGAACTGTCCATGGTTCTGAAATGTTGGGCCATCTTAGCCCCAAAGCAATTTCTCTCCGTTGTTTCAATGCAGTGTTATAACACAGTGTTGTTGTTGTTGTTGTTGTTGTCACTACTGTTAAGAGTATTTCCATAATTTCCGCGAGGGTTCACAGGATGATGAATTTATGCAGATTAACTTGCATGTTTTGCACGTCTTGCAGGCTTTTATCAACAGTGCACCCTGGGAGATTTGGAGCCAACGCTTGGCTGGCAATCGGAATGGATGTGAAAGAAAACAAACCGATGTGACAGCTGATGGAGCCAAGTGAACGTTTGCTTTTCTACTAACTGGAATGTAAAAAGAAAAATAATAAATATTACGTTGTCGATCAACAGAATAATGAGACCGCAAGAAGAATGATCCTTACGCAAAACAAAAAAAAATTCCCAGTTCTGGGACGCCCTCCATCTGACCCAGCGAGGGAATGCTGTGTGACATCACGTCATGGACGCCAGGCCTGGACTAGCGAGTGGGAGGGGATACGAAGCACCAAAACACCATCCTAACGTTTTCCAGTCACAGAAGATGAGTGGCTTTGGAGTGCAGTGCCGTCTAATTAACCGGTACTCATTACTGGGCAGGGGTTCTGCTGCAGAATGTCAGCGTGACCCACTGCATAAAAGTCAAGGACCTGCCCAGGGGCTCACGCCATTATTCTACAGCTCTCAAGCTGTCCAAAAGATGGATATCTGTCACGCCGTCTACCGTCACGCCGTCCACGTCACGCCGTCCACGTCCGCCATCTAGCGGGCGCCGGCTGCCACTTCTCCACGTGCCTCTCCGTTTACACACCTGCCGGCAATCCCCAATCTACTCTCCCTGTTTCAGCCGTAGTTTTCCTGGCAGCCGGCGCTAGTTCGTTGTTTGCTCTACTCGCGTTAGCATCCACGGTCCCAGCTCTCGTGCGCTTGCCCCTCTCTCAGTACCTGCCCCTAACCTGTTCTCTCCCTGTGCCCCGCTGTCCGCCGGATTTCCTGCCCGTCACCGAACCCCTGCCTGGGTGACTGCCTGCCCGTCACCGAACCCCTGCCTGGCTGACTGCCTGCCCGTCGCCGAACCCCTGACTGCCTGACTGCCTGCCCGTCACCGAACCCCTGACTGCCTGACTGCCTGCCCGTCACCGAACCCCTGCCTGGGTGACTGCCTGCCCGTCACCGAACCCCTGACTGCCTGCCCGTCGCTGAGCCCTTGCCTGCCTGTCTACCTGCCTGGTACCGAACCCTTGCCTGTCTGACCACGGTTTGCCTAGCCCCCGGCTTGTCTGTACTCGCCCCCAATCAAATCCTTGAACCTCTCGGGGTCATTTCTAGGCATTGATATATATATATAATATTTTCACAACATAGCCTTCACTTTCACTTCCTTTGCGTTTCTATGACGCTGGCCGGTTGGTGGAACAAAAAGCATGTCTTTGTTTCCTTGGTGACTAGAAGTGCTGTCCCACCGACTCTCTGATGTTGCTGAGAGTCATCACCGCGTGGTGGTTTCATTTCCTGAAGTACGGCCGTATGGAAATGTTGCCATTTCCAGTGTTAGCCGATCATTACTTGGCCAGTTGTTGGTTGTTGTTCTGTTGCTTATTCAGCCACAGAGCGCTTCACAGTTCTAATAGAGTTAGCGCTCGTTAATCAAATTGGAAGACATTGCAGAGTGCCATATTTTCTATTTTCAGCCCAAAGCACACATATACAAACCCACCCTTTTAAAAACATTTACACAACATTGCACCCTGCCTAAGGCCCCACCAATAACAAGTGTTATATACAGTCAGCATAAAACAACTATTGGGAGTGATTTCAGAAACCATGTATATGCTTTTTAATGATTTCCTTGATGAGTCAAAATCCGATTGTTTTCAAAGGGAACATAAACCAGGTTTAGTTACACCATGCCATTGCCTTCGAGTGTGAGTGTGTGTGTGTGTGTGCATGCATGTTCATTTGTGCGTGTTTGTGTGCGTGCGTGTTCATTTGTGTGTGTGTGTGTGTGCGTGTGTGTTCATTTGTGCGTGTGTGTGTGTGTGTGTGTGTGCGTGCGTGTTCATTTGTGCGTGTGTGTGTGAGTGTGAGTGTGCGTGCGTGTGCGTGCGTGTTCATTTGTGCGTGTGAGTGTGTGTGTGCGTTCATTTGTGCGTGTGTGCGTGTGTTCATGTGTGCGTGTGTGTGTGTGCGTGCGCGCGTGCGTGCGTGTGTGTGTGAGAGTGTGTGTGCGTGTGTGCGTGCGTGCGTGTTCATTTGTGTGCGTGCGTGTGTGCGTGTGTGCGGGCGTGTTCATTTGTGTGCGTGTGCGTGTGTGTCTGTGTGTGCGTGTGTGTTCATTTGTGTGCGTGTGCGTCTGTGTGTGCGTGCGTGCTCATGTGTGCGTGTGTGTACCTGCAGACGGAGCACTGCCTCTGCGGCTGCAGGGCGGTGAACATCACGATGACCGAGTAGTTTCTGGGCGGAGCCTTGACGAAGCGCCGGAACTTGTCACCGTTCATGCGAACCACCGAGCGTCTGGAGGACCACTCCATCAGCTGGTCCACCTTCTCCGCCAGCAGGTTCTGTGCAGAGGGAACACACAGAGCGCACACAACGCTCAGAAAGAACGCGCCATAAGATAAAAAATTTTTTTATCAAATGGCATTTACATCACTATGGTAGCATTTACTTCTGAGAAAAACCCATGAAAAGAATGAAAAAGTACATCGTGATAAGTCCTTTGCCGATATCAGTCCGTTGTAGCTTTGAGAAATGAAAAGCTTACGTTGTACATGCTTTAAATGAACACACTACTCAAGGTCAAGGGCTGCAGGAACACACAGCTCTGCGGTGTGTGTCATTGATGATTACAACCACTCAGGCTTCAGCTAAAGGTCAACACACAGTACCACAACACACAGCATATAAGGTAAAGAACACCCACAGCCTGTTGAGTTCATAACGTTGGAAACTTAAGAGGGTGGTTGTTGTTCTTTTCCTTTCCATTTAGCAGACGCTTTTGTCCAAAGCGACGTCCAACCATTCACACACCGACGGCGGAGTCAACCATGCAAGGAGACAGCCAGCTCGTCGGGAGCAGCCAGGGTGAGGCGTCTCGCTCATGGACACCTTGACACTCAGCTAGCAACCTTCTGGTTACAAGTCAACCCGCTCTACCTCCTGCCGCCCCTGGGTGTGTGTGCATGTACGAATGAGCATTCGTTACTAGCATTTGTATGGTTTGGGACACACGCATGTGTTTGCGTGTCCATAGAATAAATAAAGTTGACTTTGTGGTTTGTATAACAAGTGCACATAATTGTTTGTATGTGTGTGTGTGTGCGCGTGTGTATTAGCATATGTTATATGTGCAAATACACATCAACATGTGTGCTTGTTTGTCTGTTAATGAGTTTGTACAATGTGTGTGCACATTTGCGTGTGTGTAAATGCTGTGTGCGTGTGTGCGTGTGTGTGTGTGTGTGTGTGTGTGTGTGTGTGTGTGTGTGTGTGTGTGTGTGTGTGTGTGTGTGTGTGTGTGTGTGGGACATGCAGACTACAGTGAGGACATGGCTGCTTTTCTGTCCATCAAAGCTGTCTTTAGAGAGTGAAGGCATGATGCAATCTACTTCTCCAGGAGTGAAACCCTGGGATGTCTAGGACCCCACAACACTCACACAGAGCTATTGGCAGGAGTCACTATTGCAAAAATACTGCATTATTTTTCTTCCTAATTCTACTACTTCCTAATGTATTCTTCATTTCACTCTACAGTTAATATATTATTTTCTCTTCGCTTTTCCTCTTCTTTCATCCCTTCCACACACACACACACACACACACACACACACACACACACACACACACACGGTTATGGACCTTATTCCCTCTACAGCCAACAGGTTATTATTTGGATTGCTTCACCAGATCACAGTAGTTGGGCAAATTATTCTTTCCATAAAGAATATTGATAACAACTCCAGGGAATCCTCCCGGTGCGGCCTCTATCGCAAATCGATTCCTAAAATCTGCCTGCACGTCTCCCAGACATTTACTCCCAGAACTGCAGTCCTGTTTTCCTTGGGAAAGCGCCATATTACGGATGCAAGAATTCACTGCACTCTCCCAGCCGACTGATGGGCTTTTTCATCTATAGGGACACATTCATTTTCCGAATCTTTAAAGCACTTCGGAAACATTGATTGTCCCTGTTGCTCCTCCCCATTGCGGTCTCGCAGCTGAAAAAAGAAAACGTGTACGACTGCCTGGTAACTCCTGTTGTCAACAACCACAGACTGCCTTTAAGAACAGACTATGACCAGCAACCAAAAGGACACCACAAAAAAAGGTTTTCTTAAGGAAACCATTTTCTTCACTTTGACAATAACTTGATAATACCTTGATGAGGTGAAATAAAACGTTGAGTCTTGCCGTTCCTGTGGGCTCACAACTATTAAATACATTACTCCTGACGCTAACTAGTTTGCTGGATGTTTGATTCAGGAGCTCCCTGACAAACCTAATATAACCTGTATGTGATATCTTCACTTTCAGTCATTTCATCAAATCATTTTGTAGTCTCTCCCCCAGGATATTCCGGCTCCCTCCAGCCCTCTCCTGTCAACCAGAAGTCTGACCCAACCCTCGCTCCGTCAGAAGGCTAGTACCACCAACCACGGCCTTTCACTTTGAATGTGTTAGGCTTGTTTAATTCAAACCCTGACGACAGTATTGCATTGTCATTATTAGGTTCATGTATGGATTATGTGGCGGGGTTCGCAGGGCTGACGGTGGCTTCTGAATGACATTACATCGCAATCCTAATATTGTATTGGTGATAATGCCATTCTCTACTGTGTATCCCTCTCAGACATGTGTAATGGTCTCTCCCCCCTCTCTCCCTTGAGGGCAAACTCAAGCCCCTGCTTTGTCGCTCTTTCTCCATCTCTCGCTCTATTGCTTTCTCTAGCCCTCGTCCACATCGTGCTCAATCCCTTTCCTCTGATCTCATCCTTTTGTTCCCTCTGCCCCACCTCTCTCTTCTATTCATCCATTCCTCCCCTGCACTTGGGATATCTCTCTCCCCCATCTCTCTCTCTCTCTCTCTCTCTCCTTCTCGCTCTGTCTCTCTCCCCATCTCTCTCTCCTCTCTCTGTCTCTCTCCCCCATCTCTCTCTCCTTCTCTCTCTGTCTCTCTCTCCTCTCTCTGTCTCTCTCTCTCCTTCTCTTTCTGTCTCTCTCCCCATCTCTCTCTGTCTCTCTCCCCCATCTCTCTCTCTCAGTCTCTCTCCCCATCTCTCTCTGTCTCTCTCCCCCATTTCTCTCTCTCCATCTCTCTCTGTCTCTCTCCTCATCTCTCTCTCCTTCTCTCTCTGTCTCTCTCTCCATCTCTCTCTCTCTCCTCTCTCTCCTTCTCTATCTCTCTCCCACATCTCTCTCTCCTTCTCTCTGTCTCTCTCTCTCCTCTCTCTGTCTCTCTCTCTCCTTCTCTCCCCATCGCTCTCTCTCCATCTCTCTCTCTCTCTCCTTCTCTCTGTCTCTCTCCATCTCTCTCTCTTCTCTCTCTCTGTCTCTCTCTCTCCTCTCTCTGTCTCTCTCTCTCCTTCTCTCTCTCCTTCTCTCTGTCTCTCTCCCCATCTCTTTCTCCATCTCTCTCTCTCTCTCTCTCCATCTCTCTCTCTCTCCTCTCTCCGTCTCTCTCCCACATCTCTCTCTCCTTCTCTCTGTCTCTCTCCCACATCTCTCTCTCTCCTTCTCTCTGTCTCTCTCTCCATCTCTCTCTCCTTCTCGCTGTCTCTCTTTATCTGCATTTCTCCAGCAGCAGAGGATAAATCAAAGCTTAATTATTTAGTATATTAACTGGTAACCAATGCAGCGCACATAAAGAATGCAGCGTGCACAGACGCATCAGGAGACCAACGACATGACATATTTGACGATTAAATCCACATTTTTTGAGGACCCAGATCGATGATAACATATTTTGTCAGACAAACTAATTTGGTTCTAATGAATTGGCATTTATTGAGACATGTGCACAGGGTGGGCTCAGACCCCATAGATCAATATTGAGAACAAGTGAGGACAGGTGAATGAGGGCCACAGCCACTCTACTTGAGAGATGACTTGCTCAACCTCATGAGATTGTGTTGCTCAACGGACACACACACACACACACACACACACACACACAGAGTTACAACAAGTAAACCCAAACAAGCCTCTGACCGTCAAAACTATTTATTTTCTCCTCCAGTAAGCACAGATGGAGGGAGGGAGGGAGGGAGGGAGGGAGAGAGGGAGTGCAATACTAGTGGTCTATCAATATGTTTTGCTCACCCACCTCTCTGCTTCTCCATCTATATAATAATCCTGTTACTCCCACTAGCTAGTTTTATATCACACACACACACACACACACACACACACACACACAATTGACAAATGAAACACGGCAAAACAAGAACAGCTCAGTAAAAGTATTTTCTGCTAACAAAAACAATGCTAAAGTGCTACAAGTACCGAAGAGCACGAGAGAATGATAGAGAGAGATAGAGAGAGATGGAGAGTGTGATGGAGAGAGATAGAGAGAGAGTGATGGAGAGAGCTAGAGAGAGCATGATTGAGAGAGATAGAGAGAGAGTGGTAGAGAGAGATACAGTGTGATGGAGAGATAGAGAGAGAGACAGAGAGAGATGGAGAGAGTGTGATGGAGAGAGATAGAGAGAGAGTGATGGAGAGAGCTAGAGAGAGCGTGATGGAGAGAGATAGAGAGAGAGTGATGGAGAGAGTGATAGAGAGAGCTAGAGAGTGATGGAGAGAAATAGAGAGAGAGTGATAGAGTAAGATAGAGAGAGTGACGGAAAGAAAGAGAGATAGAGAGAGAGTGATGGAGAGAGATAGAGAGAAAGTGATATAGAGAGAGAGTGATAGAAAGTGATAGAGAGAGTGATAGAGAGAGAGTGATAGAGAGAGAGACAGAGAGAGAGAGAGCTAAAGAGAGTGATAGAGAGAGATAGAGTGATAGAGAGATAGAGTGCTAGAAAGAGCTAGAGAGAGAGTGCTGGAGAGAGATAATGAGAGAGAGAGAGTGATGGAGAGAGATAGAGAGCTAGAGAGTGATGGAGAGGGATAGAGAGAGAGAGTGATGGAGAGAGAGTGATGGAGAGATAGAGAGAGATAGAGTGATAGAGAGAGATAGAGAGTGCTAGAAAGAGCTAGAGAGAGAGTGCTGGAGAGAGATAATGAGAGAGAGTGGTGGAGAGAGATATAGAGCTAGAGAGAGTGATGGAGAGGGATAGAGAGTGATAGAGAGATAGAGAGAGAGTGATGGAGAGATACAGAGAGAGAGAGACAGAGAGAGAATTATAGAGAGACAGACAGAGAGAGATAGAGAGAGAGATAGAGAGAGAGAGAGATAGATAGAGAGCTAGAGAGAGTGATGGAGAGAGATAGAGAGAGTGATGGAGAGATAGACAGCTAGAGAGAGTGATGGAGAGCTAGAGAGAGAGATAGAGAGAGGGATGGAGAGATAGAGAGATAGAAAGAGTGATGGAGGGATAGAGAGAGAGAAAAGGCAGCGGTGGGAAGGTAAGACGGAGAGAGGCTCTTGTCTGACAACCACACACAAGTGTGTGTGTGTGTCAGTGAGCCATCCCAACACCCAGCCAGGCAGATCAGATGCATTATTCCACCCATCAGGCACGGCCCCCCATCAGAGCTGGAGGAGCCTAACAACACAGGGAGCACAAGGCGGCCCTCACGCGGCCCCTGCTAGGGAACATGATCCTGCCATCGCCCGGGAAAGAGGGCTGGAGGTGGCCAGCAGAGAGGAGCCTGAT
Organism: Lota lota; assembly: GCA_026745465.1. Classification (NCBI taxonomy): domain Eukaryota; kingdom Metazoa; phylum Chordata; class Actinopteri; order Gadiformes; family Lotidae; genus Lota; species Lota lota. The sequence continues at coordinate 3,557,224 of JACYXH010000690.1, read as the reverse complement.
AGGTGAGCACAGCAGTGACGCCCCAGGAGAGGCAGTGATGCCCCAGGAGAGGCTGTGTCACACCGGCGTGGTACAAGGGCCCGTTGGCTGGGGGGGGGGGGGGGGGGGGGGGGGGGGATAAACAATGATTTGAACATTGTGATTTGAACAACGAGTTGTCATCCAAAGAACAGAACGGCGGTGGCGAGTGGTGGTGCTTTGAGCCCGTGCCGATGCACACGACTCTTTTGATTGGTTTATTTAAAATGTTTATCTTAAGGGTATTGTGTTGTCATGTTGTGGTTGTGTTTGTCAGGCTTGAAGTGAAGTGAAGATAAACAAATTACAAACATAACAGTGCAGTCGGCTGTAATACCAAAATCAATAAAAGCTGAAGTAAAGAAAAGGATCAAGTATATAAATGAAAACCCAAAGTGAGAGCAGGAGAATAAGGCCCTGGCAGCTGGCCCAGCAGTAGATGCCTCACTGCTTGGGATGCCGTTTCCAAGGGCTTCCATACTGACGTGACTTTTCCCCACTTAATCTGGGACAGGCTCCAAGTGAATAATGGAGAATACATTATTCTCCGTTGGGTAGTGTGTCTATTAAAACACAGCAAGCGGGCCTTATTTATGAGAATTGCTAATTGCACTCCAATAAGTCTTATATGTACCCAGGTGTTTTTTTTTTTTTTGTGTGTGCAGGTGAGCGGACATTAAAGTCTTGGTTGTGAAATGCCAGAGCTCCCACCACACGTCGGAAGAGGAGCTTGAGTGGAGGCCAGGAGGCCAGCCTTGCTGGAAGAAGAAGAAGCTTCGTTCAACATTAGCTTGATTTGTTTTATCACACTTTGAACCAGTCAAGGTCCTCGGAAAGAAGAATTCAAGGGAAATGTGGTTTGGTCCAGGAGGACATGTGGGTAATCTGTCCTCTGAGAGGTCTAGAAATCCACCTTTTATGGTGTCGCCCTCCAACCCTTTCTCTTGTTTAATGAGTCACGGCGTGGCTTACAACCGCTGGTCAAAGGCTTTTTCACGGCATCACAACTTTGCCATGGATTTGAAATAAACATAACCATACGCGATTCTTTGCCAGAGATAAAACAGTTTTGCACATCATTACGCTAACAACAGCAGGAAGACATTGGGCACGATTCAGTTCTACCAGATCAGCTTATTCCAAATCGGACTGCTTCTCACGTCCGTTTCCACACAATGTGGTTATCGCTACGGGATTCCTGGTCGTTCCATCACCGCTGGCGACGGGTGCAAAAGGGGGGGGGGGGGGGGGGGGGGGGTTTGTTTAAAACCATCACAGATATCCTCCCAGAGGACAACAAAAAGCGAATGTTTTACTGAATAAATGACTCCAATTCTATGATAGTAGGATAGAGAGAGATTATGACAGTGAGCACGTGTGTGTGGGAAAGAGAGAGAGAGACAAAGAGAGATAAAGAGAGAAAGAAAAAGAAAAAGAAAAAGAAAAAGAAAAAGAAAAAGAAAAAGAAAGAGAGAGAGAGACTATTTGGCACATTGGAAAGAATCCACCAAAGATCAGAGTAAATTGGCATGCTACTTGTCCCTTAACAGAGAATACCCAGTTGCAGAATACCTGACCACCGTGACTGACCCGAAACAAAGAAAATCCTTGACCTGGTACATACTCAGTGACCACAGCCTGGAGCATCGACAAGGGACGCCACAGACAGACCTGGCTCCCAAGAGACAACAGACTGTGCTCCCACTGCACACAAAACCACCTGCAAACTGCGCTGCACCTCCTCACTTCTTGGCCAGTCATGCCAAGACATCAGGAACACACACTTCCCACGGATTACACCAGGCATGCAAGGACTTTGAAAACACTCCAGATGCTAACAAACTGCCACACCTGTTGGGAGAAATACAAGAATGTGGGATCACAGCAGCCAGATTTGTCACCTGTTGTGATGAGAGAAGGACCTCAAACTCCCCATAAACAGCCTCATCCCACAGGGCTTTAACCACTAGCACACCTTTGTTCATATGCAACTTCACTTTTCTATCTGTTGACAATGATTGCACCATTGCACATATCCTCCACATTGTATATACAGCGTATCTTTAATTAATCTGTTTATAGGAGATACTGGACTTTTCTATAGTATTCCACATTTGACTTTTTATATATTTAGTATTCAACATTCTAATATTTGTGTGTATTATTATTATGTATATATATTTAGTATTTAACGTTTTATATTTTGACTTTCAAAAATTTCACCTGCTTTGGCAATGTTAACGTTTGATTCTCATGCCAACAAAGCTTTTTTGAATAGAAATTTTTTTAACTGAAATTGAAAGAGAGCGCGAGAGAGAGAACGAGAGAATGAGTTTGTTGGGTGTTATTTGTCATATAAACAAGTGATGTTTTCAGCTTTAGGAACATGGAGCTGCTTGTAGACCTAATGTGTCTTTATTTATGGTGTAGTCAATACAGTCCTTGCACCATAGTCTTATTCAGCTTCTCTTTCTCTCTCGCTCCTGCTCGGCTTCTCAATGTATTTAATCTTTCTCTCACGTCTTTCTCTCTGGCAATATATCTCTTTCTCATTAAATGTGATTTCTCCCTCTGTCCGTCTATCTCTTCTGATCTCTCCCTCCGTCCATCCTCTTCTCAATGCATGATCGCTCTCCATCTCTATATCCCTCTTGTGCTATCCTTATAGCCTCTCCTTCTCCCTCTCCAAGGAGAAAGAGTACCGGTACTCTGAGTCAATAGGTCACAGCTCTGTCAGACTCCTTTCTATATCACTGGGGAGGGATTATTGGAAATAGATCACGGTGGACAGCAGATCAGATGCGTAACACACGCAAACACACAAGACACATGTCACATGACACGCAACACAAGATGCCATTTCCCGGGAAAACTGCATTCCTGGAAATGATTGCAGCCATCACAGCGCAGATGGCACTTATGAGCTGTTGTGAAGCAGGGATGTGCGTCAGCCATGTTTAAAGAACACAGTGTGCATGGGCTGCACACTTGATAAGAGAACAGGGGAGACGATGAGAGAGAGGAAAGAGGAGAAAGAGTGGCGACAAGACGTGCAACAGGATGAGCGGTGAGGTGGAGAAGGAGAGACGAGCGGTAGGAAAATAAGTGAGGCTCAACAAAGGCCTGTTCTTCACCAACATGGATAAAGGGCTCCTCTCACAACACCACCAAAGGCCAGTGCAGTCACGGTGCGGGACGGGGCAGAAAATGTGTTCTGCTATTCTCAAAAGGAATGTAACCGATGCCTTTCACAAGGCGTAACAAGCTCAAGGTCCCCTTTCAGGTTTGGTGTGTGTGAACAGGAATATGTGAGTGTGTGTGTGTGTGTATGTGTTCATTCTGCCAACCCTTTATTTGGATGATTGTATCCTTTAGCAGTTATATTATCGCCATCTTCAACTCAATTTCAACCAAATCAATATCAGTATTAAGTTAAAAAGAAGAGCAGACTTGCTTTTCGGGTGTAGTTTGTAATGCCTCAACTGGTGCCCTTTAGGAAGGAGTTCCTTTATTCAACTGCCCAAATCATCCAATGGAATAATGTTTCAATGCCTATACTAAGCCTGGGTCAAATATGTACGTTGACCTACACGATGTGGCTGAAAAACAGCCTCCATCAGGGTGTGGCAGGATCACGGCCAGCCTATCCAATCTACTAAACATCCATCGCAATGACCTGTGTAAAGCTCCCTGCCAGTACCGCGATAACAGGCTTTCTTATAAGCAGGCCAGGGATACCCTGTGAGTGCATATAGCAGCAGCTATGTGCACCTCCACGGCTCGTCATCACAAGGCTCAAGAGGCCGCAGATTGGATGACACCCTCTAACCCTAAGAAAATAAAACGATCCCAATAACCCAGTGGGGGGAAACCTTGGGAGGAACCAGTGGGAGAGGTCCAGTTAAGGGTGGGGGTGCTAGGAATCCATTATGTTTTATTATTATCAAACAGCAAGAGAAGACCAGTGAGCATGATAAAGAAGCTCAAGAGAACCATCTGAGAATATAAAGAGAGGAATCCGCTGCTACATGCCTATATCTGCCCTAGTCACGCTCAATGACGGCATAGTACTTGGCTCTGAGCATCTTCCCACCCGGCCCCCAACCAACGCCACGTGCAGACAGTGAAGGCTGGAGCTGGCAATGCAAGGAAGTGTCAAACGCTGAATAGCTTAGCGATGCTTTGCTAGCGATTCTCATTTCTGTATTCAAACTTGGGTTTGTATCAGGCCAACAACGACAAACACGTGCAGCACATTTGTATGCACACACACACAGAAACAGTTAGATAGAAAGTCATTAAAGCCCCAGCCTCAACCATGAGCGCTAATGTCAGCCAGTGCCACGGTCTGGAAGATCTCCTGCTCCCTAAAGCTAGGTTCACACCGCCAGCGACATGTGCGCTTGGGTTCGCCAACTTGCACTCCCTGACTCCGTCTCTGGAACCCAGATATTCTGCCAGCTCGTGGCCATGATGCCTGTCAAAACATTTCAGGAAGTACAAAGTACAAGAAGCAGCAAATCAGTGCCTTCTAATTGATTGGGTTTTGTTCATTTTATGTTCTTGTAGCAATGTCCATACTACACGCCACCTACGTGGCTTTTCTCACTCCACCTAGGTGACTTTCCTCAGGCTCCTCCAAAGCAATGGACACAGGGTGGTGATGTTGAAAATCCGGTTTATTGTTAAGGTTGAATGGAATGAGGCATGCCGCTGGTGCTCCATGCTGCCATGCCAGAGAGCTCTCCTTGAGCGTGTGTGGTGGTGGCTGGTTTAACCTGTGCACACTGATTGCTCAATGTGCAACAGGTGTGCAGCCCCACCCAGCCCTAGAGTCCAATCAGTCTGACTCGGGCCAGGTGAGGCTGCTTAAACCAGCCACCATCCACACACACTCCCACATTTCTATATCTATGTTCTCTTATAATAATTTCAGAGTTTAACAAAGTAAAATAATTCAAATAGTTGACTGCAAAACAGCCCTTTGTGTATCAGGACAAAGGAATTTAAATGAAGGTGGTACGTGGTGTATCCCCAATGTTTTTTATTAAAGCATGAGAACAACTCTGTATTAAAACAGGGATCAAAACAACCTTCAAGATCCGCCTGCACACACTCTTAAAGATGATCTTGTGTGCGCACACCTGATATGCAGCCCACAACAGGAGAACTACTCTTTTCCTCCATCTTCACCATCAGATAAGCGCTGCTTTGCGATTGGGCCACCGTTGGTCCTCATCATTGCTTGACTCCGGCCTGCTCACTAGCTGTCACCCATGAAATGAATGAGTTCTGGTTGTTTAGTCCACAGCGGGTGCAGCTGTGGACATAGAGTAACTAGCTCTGCCTCGTCGCCGGTCCCTACAGGAAAGTGACAGATGTGGGGACATTTCTCATCCCCTGCCTTTTCATTTAATTAACATTTTTCATTATACTGGCCTATTTCTTGACAGCCCCATTCAATTCCTCATGGCATATGGCATATTTGACATTAGCCTACCACTTCTGTAAGCCTTAGAAATTATGCCCAATTAGTATGTCCAAAGAATGTCTTTCAGTAGACATGATCCATCCATCCCAGACTTATGGCCTAGTAATAACCTTCCAGTGCTCAAGATAACATAAAATGAAATAGATATTTTCTTTACCTTGTCAGGTCAGTTACATAATAATACTAAACATCTATTCAACAAAGCACACCAGGTTAAAAATACATAAAAATAGGGGACAGTAAGGTGATTCAATTCAATAAAAGGTACAAAGAGATCCATTTTTGAATTGCATCGCTGCTGTTCTCTTAAACAGACATGGAAGTTTCTTCCATGAAACTGAACAGGCAGGCTTAACATTACATCCAACAATAACACTGATCTACTTTGAAAAAAAGTAGATGTTGTAGGTTCTTCCAATAATACCAACAGAATATAGAAGGATCAAACCGTAATACACTGTTGTCCTTAGAAATACCCTCTGAATGCTGGCCCACATACACTGAACTACCAGCCACCAGGACCTGGGAGAGGTAAGGAAACCACACTGAACTACCAGCCACCAGGACCTGGGAGAGGTAAGGAAACCACACTGAACTACCAGCCACCAGGACCTGGGAGAGGTAAGGAAACCACACTGAACTACCAGCCACCAGGACCTGGGAGAGGTAAGGAAACCACACTGAACTACCAGCCACCAGGACCTGGGAGAGGTAAGGAAACCACACTGAACTACCAGCCACCAGGACCTGGGAGAGGTAAGGAAACCACACTGAACTACCAGCCACCAGGACCTGGGAGAGGTAAGGAAACCACACTGAACTACCAGCCACCAGGACCTGGGAGAGGTAAGGAAACCACACTGAACTACCAGCCACCAGGACCTGGGAGAGGTAAGGAAACCACACTGAACTACCAGCCACCAGGTCACACCCCTGTGAAGGGTTACCCTAAACTTTTTGTTACCCACCGTCTTTAAAAACTTTAGAGATGGCTTACTTCCCTGCACAACATTTGTTTTTATCGTTGAGTGGCTCGCTCTCAAAGATGAAATAAAGAGTTATAACGACCTGCCTTCAAAAAGAAACTTCGGAGGAAATGAAACGATAAAGATAAACTATTGGGATATTTGTCTTCTTTTGTTTTTTTTGAAGTCTAATTGGTTTGGTGGAGTAGAGCCAACCCAGCAGGGGGCATTTGGTGTCTCGTGAATCCCAGAGACCCGTCAGTCCAGAATGGGACAGCTGTGTATTCCAACTCATTACTCATTGAGGGATGATTCATCAAGATGCAGAGAAGCGCTCTCTTTCAGCTTTTCCAAGAAGGCATTTTTTTGTTTCTTCATTCTTCTAAAATGATCTCATCCCTCCCTCTCCACCTCTTCTTCTTCATGTTTTGTCTTCCCTGATTTGTAGTTAAGAGTACAGTTAAACCCTTTCATCAGCTAACTGCTTCGAGCAACATTACCCCCAAACATTTTCTGGATAATCAGACTACACATTTTTCAGGGTCAAAATAATTCAAAGTGTGCGCGTGTCATTAGAATACCAATTGAAGAGAACAAGTATGGCTCCATGTCCCCATTAACCCAACCCCTGGCATAGCCACGGGCGCATCTTGCCGTTTAAAAAGAATCAAATAAAGAAATGCATAAATAACTAGAGGTACAGAGGTGCCCTAGCCAGAGGACGCTAACAGCAGCAGCATGTGGGTACTTCAAAAAAGGTTTCTGTGCTGATTAAAGGCTAGCATTAGCATGTGACCTCCCCAAAAGCACACCTAACACCAAGAGGAAGATGAGAGCTGTTTAGTGGGGGGAGGGGGGAGGGGGGATTTCAGTAAAAGTAGTAAAATTAGGAGGCAAAATGGTAACAAGAGAAGAGTGGAGAAGAAGAAAAAGAGAGGGTGAAGCGTAGTGTAGTGTAGTGACATTTTGGAGACAGTCGAAACCATGAAAAGCTGTCGGTCCAAACGAAAGAAACAGGAGGAAAAGGAGCAGGGACGTGGTAGGAAGACATAAAAGAGGCTGAGGAACAGGGGGGAAAGACATGATGGACAGGTAGAGGGTCTGCAGTCATGAGTTACACATATGTTATGTATTAATATTCGCTTATGCTATATATAGCAGCTAAACCAAAGGTGTGCGGACCAATTTTGCAGTGTTGTGATAGCTCCTTTTATTTTCTGGTGAAATTGCTTTGACGTTAATTAGGGCTGGACCATAAATCAATATTAATATCTATCGCAATCAAATCTGCCGCATTAACGGGGATATGTAAAAAAAATCAAATACATTTCCAATATTTTCGACATACATTGAACAGCATCAATCACTGACTCTGTGCCCCGAGCCCACCAGAATACAAGAGGCTACGTCAGTGTGTGACGCATGCCCCCCCCCCCCCCCCCCCCCCCCCCCCCCCACACACACACACACACACACACACACACACACACACACACACACACACACAAACGGAGGGAAGTCCCCGTATGGACATCCCAGTACTCCAAGCGCCGTTCAGGTCATTTTGTCTGCAGAATGCGTGGCCCTGAGCCGGGCTGGTTGACCCTTGTTTTCGGGCCCCGCCCACTCACAACAACTCACGGTGACCACCTGTGTGGAGTAGCGCACCGCCGCTCTGAAGAGAATGAGCGGAGGAGAAACACAGTGCGAGGAAGCTGAAAGGTCGTACCACTTCGCGTTTTCGGAAAGGGTTCGGCTACCTGACGTCTGACCAAGCACAGACTGGCGTTAGGTGCAAAATATGTCTGCGACCAGTCCTCAGCAGAACGGGAAACACCACCAACCTCTTCCACCATCTCAAAAGGTGCCAAATTACACTAACAGAAACATATCACAATTCCAAAACTTCAACTAAAATGTTCCATCCTGGTCCTCGGTCGTGTGGGGGACATCTACGATGGTGCAGGTCTTTGCTCCATTCACCTGGTCCTCTCTCGTGTGGGGACATCTACGATGGTGCAGGTCTTTGCTCCATTCACCTGGTCCTCTCTCGTGTGGGGACATCTACGATGGTGCAGGTCTTTGCTCCATTCACCTGGTCCTCTCTCGTGTGGGGACATCTACGATGGTGCAGGTCTTTGCTCCATTCACCTGGTCCTCTCTCGTGTGGGGACATCTACGATGGTGCAGGTCTTTGCTCTATTCACCTGGTCCTCTCTCGTGTGGGGACATCTACGATGGTGCAGGTCTTTGCTCCATTCACCTGGTCCTCTCTCGTGTGGGGACATCTACGATGGTGCAGGTCTTTGCTCCATTCACCTGGTCCTCTCTCGTGTGGGGACATCTACGATGGTGCAGGTCTTTGCTCCATTCACCTGGTCCTCTCTCGTGTGGGGACATCTACGATGGTGCAGGTCTTTGCTCCATTCACCTGGTCCTCTCTCGTGTGGGGACATCTACGATGGTGCAGGTCTTTGCTCCATTCACCTGGTCCTCTCTCGTGTGGGGACATCTACGATGGTGCAGGTCTTTGCTCCATTCACCTGGTCCTCTCTCGTGTGGGGACATCTACGATGGTGCAGGTCTTTGTTCCATTCAAGACTTGTGACTTGTCTCTCTTTCTGCAACTGCATATTTTGCATACTATCAGCTAAGATCAGCCTTAAGAGCGTATGGAGTTCCCTGGAACTCTCCTCTCCCCTTACAACCCATGTTAGACTGGATTGCACCAATATGTGGCCGAACATCTGTGTCTATGATATCTAGGGAATTAGTTGATCATGGTTGTAAGCCTCTACCGGTCTAATCCATTTGGAGTAGGGAGGTTTGAACATAAATCTAGACTGGAGTAGGGTGTGGGCCAATCTGAATATGACTTCTAACAATCTAGCACACCAACTAATTCATTTCAAAACCATTCATAGAGCACACATAGCCCCCTGTAAGAGATTCCAGATGAAACTACAACCTACCTCGCCTTTCTCCATATTGTTTTGGGCCTGTCCAGTTATTGCTCATTTCTGGTCTCACGTGAACTCGTGAAGATTTCCTTGAAACTTCATGTGTTCTGAATCCGGGTTTGTGCCTCCGTCATGCTAACTCTGATCTCCATTTAAAGCAAATTAAATACAAAACGATATTTGCTGGCTTTACATCTGCAACACTGGTTTTCACCTGATATATGAATGAAATCACTCTGGATCCTCAGCCTAGTCAACGTTGTAAACCTTGAACATATTACTGCACCACTTAATAAGGCTCGACCAGCAACTGTGGGAGCCTGGAAATCTTTTCTTGGTCAAAGGACAATGATTAAAAGGTTGCAGAACACTATGTATCGTACACCTGCCAAGTCGAGCTGTACCACTTTAAGGCTACGTGTCATTCCTCCAGAGGTTAGTCACTCCTAACCTCTGAAACCTCACATAAAGCCTTCAGCACCAACCTATATAGAGCATCACAAATTGTCACACAGGTAAGTTGCCTAGTGACACATGAGATCCAGCAGTAAGGGCAACCCCGTCTCGACATTGGTTGTTTTGGATTACGCACAATAATACACAATCACAGTTGCCAAGAAACAAACTTAAAAAAGGGTATTGGTCATTTGTTTGGATCGAAATGTGGCATATATTTGTGGCATTGACCAGCATATATAACTATTTTCTGCTCTTTCTAAACAGTTTTGTTAGGTAAACGCTTGATATGTAAAACCAACAGCTCGTTATGTTGATTCACATGGAAATCTGAATGAACCAAATGTAGTCTTCCAGAGGATTTCATTCAATTGTATTCATGAATATATTTGATTGCCGCCACTCTTCAAAGAATAGTGCTACTTTCCAACCCTGTGTTTCCCTTCCTTGTATAGTCTCAAAGAGGTAAAGAAAATATGCCCAGTTAGTTTTGCACAAGGAAGGGCCGTGAATTCATCATCATTTAGTTTGTAACCATGCATTTTGTAACCAACTGTAGTGTACTTGTACCATCATGTGTCACCAGAAGCAAATGCCCAAATGTTGCAGATTTAATATGAAAATGACAACAAGCCAACGCCGTTGAGACCTCTGGATAAGCTGGAGAAATGAACAGCTGTTTCTCATTACTAATCAAAGATCGGTCCAAAGTAAACACCACTCCTACCCTTCCCCTCACCCCCCATGTAGAGCCATGGACCCTAATCCATGTCATGTTTTTTCTACTCAAAATCTAAATCATAAACGTAAATTGTCAATAAAACAATTCTACTAGTAAATTAAAGAAAACCAATACACAATCAAATCAATTAAAGGGGACATACATATTTGACCCGAAAATGATCACAAGCGTAGTTCATCTTTCCAAGGGCTTTTCAGCATTGCAATTTGAATGAATCCCTTTCAAATACATGAGCAGGACAAAACGTGGAGGTAATGGGATTAATTGTCCAGCTGTCCTAAACCCTGCACGGGACTAGCACTAGGTAGTTTGTTGGTTCTATTTGCAAAATATATAGTACACAGTCACTCTGGGTGCACTGCCTCTCTCTCTGGGTGCACTGCCTCTCTCTCTCTGGGTGCACTGCCTCTCTCTCTGGGTTTACTATGCCTCTCTCTCTGGGTGTACTATAGCTCTCTCTCTCAAGTGAGGTCACTTGCAAATATAAACATTGACAAGAAACACCCACGTGTTTTTGGTGCTGTCTGAGGTTTGGTTTAGTGGTTTGGTTATTCTTGAACTATTAATATGATCAAAATAGGACTATTGATGAATCATAATGTACGGTCATTTAAAAGTGTGATCAAAAAAGGGATTACTTGTACTGTCCACACATCCCTCAGATAGTAGATAAACTAAATATACACAAAATATTAGAACAGACACTATATTTATTCAAAACACTACATTATGTATTATGCATATACCTTGTATCTTTCTGATTGCATCAGTCAGATTGGACAAAGTTAAAGCATAACTTTTCTAATGGGGGATTTTGTTAATGTCCTTCACAGTTGGAAGAGCAGTACTACCTTCCATCATTGTCAACTCAAGAAATTACACGCCATTTTCCAAAAGGTTAAATGGTGAAAAAAATGAGGCGTCTGGAAGAGACAGGAGAACAGAGAACTTTAAAAAGTAAGGCACGGAGGAGAGGAACAACGAGAGTTACCGTTGGAGATCGACCGAGGGAGAGAGACCGATAAACAAGAGAGACAGACAGGGAGACAGTGTTGTGTGTGTGTGTGTGTGTGTGTGTGTGTGTCCACTTGTGCCCTATATAACACACTTTTATTGCTGTGATCATTTTTGAAGTGTTGTAGGAAATGTGAGGGAAAATGGTTCCCTATGTAGTGCACAACGCAATACCCATAATGCACCATGAAATGATTGTACAACTGATGGACTTATTTCCACACTATACCTTTTGATGCATACCCATAATGCACCATGAAATGATTGTACAACTGATGCACTTATTTCCACAGTATACCTTTTGATGCATACCCATAATGCACCATGAAATGATTGTACAACTGATGCACTTATTTCCACACTATACCTTTTGATGCATAGAGGTTTCATTGCATGCATTCATCCAAGAGAGCTGGTCCGGCACATACAGGTTATTTATGCAAATGAGCAGTCAAAGTGTGTCGCCTGACATGTTTTGGCTCTTTAATGCAACCAACACGTCTCCCCGATGGCCAGCACATAATCAGTCTTCAAATTGCCCTCTATGTGTAGTCCTTAAATATTGTATTAGTTAGCGTTCACTATATAGGGAATAGGTTATGAGGGAGCAAGTGAGCCAAATCAAAAGATCAAAGCAAACGCAGCCATAACTGCCCTTTCATAAAGAAAAATTATTATTTTCGGGGGCAGGAGGGACATATGCAGACCGATGTATTTTATCTTTGAGTGATAGGCTATATTGTGTTAGAAGTACCATTTATTATGAATACAAATATGTAAGGCTCCGTTGTTTCTGTTATAATAATGGTATGGTTTAATAGACTATAAGACTTATAAGACAGGAGGTCAAAACACCCCGGTTTACACAACTTTGAACTCGCCCTACTTGAGGATGACTGCTAGTCTACTTACTGAACTTTTACACCGTGCCAAATAAGTCGTTGCTGTGGCAGCATTTGGTTAAAAAGGAAGTCCGAAAAGTGTGTTGGCATTCTAAAAGCGGTAGGCATAAGTTTGTTATTTTCATGTTGTCTGCGATGCGCCGTCAACTTTCACGTTTACGACAGACAGGCTTTGAGTATGAATTAAAAGACTTGGCGCCGTGGCATGCATCGCGGCGTCATCTTTGGTTGGCTACAGCCCTAGTGATTTGTTTAAAGCAGCGACGCTGAGTGTGTGCACGGTGCTGATGTGCCCGTGCACTAAGTTGATGTGCCCGTGCACTAAGTTGATGTGCCCGTGCACGGTGCAGATGTGCCCGTGCACTAAGATGATGTGCCCGTGCACGGTGCAGATGTGCCCGTGCACTAAGCTGATGTGCCCGTGCACGGTGCAGATGTGCCCGTGCACGGTGCAGATGTGCCCGTGCACGGTGCTGATGTGCCCGTGCACTAAGTTGATGTGCCCGTGCACGGTGCTGATGTGCCCGTGCACGGTGCTGATGTGCCCGTGCACGGTGCTGATGTGCCCGTGCACGGTGCTGATGCTGCGGTCACATGGATGCAGGCAGGCGGAAGACAGCAAACCGGATATCATTTTGGTGGACGAGAGCAGGACGGTAAAATTAGGTGAGGCCAGGAGGAAACACCGGCAACAGTAATTGTGGACGACCATACTGTGTTTTAGAACTTTAAATATTTTAAATTGTGCACATGGAAATGAAGAAATTGGAAACATATGGAAATGTGTAACATTCAAATAGTATACTAGGGAAACAAGGTAATCTGAATGTACTTGGTCTGAATTCAGCTCTGTCAAATTCAAATATGACATTTGAAGATGTTCCATTTCAGAAACACAATTTCAAATATTTATTTTTCAAAATACACAAATTCTGATAAAAAATAATAATAATCAGATATTCGCAATACGATATACATATTCAACTGGTCAAAATCCGGGCGATAAAAATGTAAACTGAAGTATCAGGGTATTCCAAGGACGGGCCTAAGCAATTGAGACCGAATGCAATCGAACTGACTCCTGGCCTATCAGGTGGTTAGGCCAGACCTCCGTCACATGACAGAGGTCTGGCGTGTCATGTGATCAAAGAAAAGGGTTTGAGAAGTAAACCCAACGATGCGGACAGGCAGAATGTCAGGGCTCTGCCAGGTTGTTTGTGCTGTTTGTTTGTGTTCAAACTCAGAGCTTTATGAGCAGAAACCATCTTACACAACATAACAGCTAAGATGACAGCTCTACCCCGCTGGGGTTATAAATATAGGCTATTAAATATATATTTTATAAATAGTTTTTTTGAAATGGCAGAACTTGAAATGTACTACATTTAGTCTCAAGCCATTTATAAGCTAATGCCACCTACAGTATCATCATGCGTTTTTTTTTCTTTTACAGCAAAACTATTCTGCTGTCAGAATCTTTCCACAATATTTCTCAATAATAATTTTCCGCGCCTAAGATCATTTCTAATACTTTATAAACATTTTGCATGGCTGACTGCAGTGGCGCCAGTAATCCAGCGGTGGCGCTGTGCCACTGCTGGGTGCATGTCGAGGAAACACTGGGTAGGGTTGTCTACCAGAAAGTTGTCAGGTCCTATTGAACTTGCCAGCAGAAGGTGCTGAACCAGTTTAAACCAGTTGAACCCTTATTTCTTTCTCTGGAGGCGTTAAGATGTTTTCTGTCTGGAGCGGCTGATGCTTTAACTTGTGTGTGTGTCTGTCTGTGTGTGTGTGTCTGTGTCTGTCTGTCTGTGTGTGTGTCTGTGTGTGTGTGTGTGTGTGTGTGTGTGTGTGTGTGTGTGTGTGTGTGTGTGTGTAGTAAGCTCTCCGAGGGGTAAACATGCTCTCAGTAAGTGGAGCAGAAAAACCAAGTTTAATAAGAGCGCATCATCAAAAATAGGAAACACACACACACACACACACACTACAATAACTTTCATTGGGAGTGCTTTTGAGCGTGTGCACATGCACGTCGCTGTGTTTGTGTAGGTGTTGCTGTCTTCTGCCTGACAAGTAGTCAGACACGGTTATCCTTTCCTTAAAAAAAACGGCGCAACTGTCATGGTTCACAAACACACACACACACACACACACACACACACACACACACACACACACACACACACACAGCTCCTGATATTAAGGGGCAGCAAAGGGAGGGACAGCAGGAGGGGTTAAATGGATGGTGGGGAGGATATGGAGAGACAGGACAGGAAGAGAAGGGATGAGTGCTATTGCTGCCACTCTGTTCTTATGGCACTGACAGCACACACTCCACTACTCCCAGCGTTCCCTGAGAGGAGGCCATGTGTGGAAATAGGGGTCGTCTGTGCGTCTAGAACCATAACAAGGTCAGTGGGTGCATAACACAAATAAATGACGTTGCAGTACTTTTGCTCTTTGACATATATTGCGAATCCCATAAGGGGTGATTAATGGACTGCTTTTTACAGTTGCTGACAACTAACCTGTACTGTCAATAAAGGGGTGGGACATCGTTTTTTTTCAGTAAAACATATGGCTATACAGTATAATGTATAACATTAGAGAATGTGTGGTTATTATGAAAAACGTATAATAGAAAATGTATACACATAAAACATTACAGACTTAATGTCAAGCGTAGTTGACGTTACTCTGCCATGTCTATTAGCATAAATTAACTTCAGCAGCAGACTCTTTGGTAGGCCTATTAGCTTTTTGACACTGTGGCATCAAACATTCAAACTGAAAGAGCAACCGTCAGTGCTTTTCTGTGCCCTGCGCCCATTTGATATGTTATGCATATATATATATATATATATATATATATATATATATATATATATATATATATATATATATATATATATATATATATATATATATATATATATATAAGGGTCCTGAGCGCAGACATACAAGTCAAAACGACTGACAAGAACTAAGTATAAATGTAATAATAGCTTGTTATTAATAAACACAACGTTGCATGACCCGCGGTCCACGGCTCGAGACATCGTTCATACAGGCGGGGAAGCCTTACTTGTGATGAGACTACAGCGCATGTTTACATCGGGATGCCGATGCCGAAAGGGATTTCGTGCAGCCTTACTGGGTTGTATGTTATTATTAGTTCTATTTATTATCACGGTTACCATGGTGAAGTTGACCATTTCGATAAATACCACGTACGCTGATGAATTCAAAGTACCATTCTAAACCAAGTCTGAGGGTTTTCAACGTCATATTTTGATAATTTCCAGAGCATACCTCTCAACGTAATTAATGCAGGCCATACAACTGGGTATCACGATAGGTCTACATCTTGACTTCATTGCGATACAATCCCATTTCATTGAACCATACTCTCTCTTGCAACGTGTGGTGAATGCACTGACACTTTCATTAAAGAAGATCCTAATGTAAAATGTTTATTTAGAAAAGGAGTGGGCGGTGAGGTGAAGACGAAAGAACATTGTTACTTTCACTCAAAAGATACAGTTGATTATATGAAGGGGGGTCATACAATGCAACTTCTGTAAAGTCTGAGAGTCAAAGATAGAAAGTAGGGCTGTAGTTCAAAGCTTCTAAGCTTCATTCGTAAGCTTGACATTCAGATTTCAAATCATCATTTCAATGCTGCGCAGGGCGCACTGAGGCTAGAGGGAACCAGTCACCCACAAGAGTGACTGGTTTTCCACAGCTCCAGCGGAAAGTCAGAAGACAAACAGAAATTGACATGCTGCTGAGTATTGATGAGAAAGAAGTCACAGAGGCAAACGAAATGAGTGAAATTCAGGATAACCTGAATGACAAAACCAATACGGCTGTAGTCAACAAAAGAAAACCTTGGTTGACTGAAATCCGACGTACTCTTTGACCAATCGATTGGTCGATCTGGAAAAATTCTGCGCGTGATCTAGATGAACTAAAATCGGCAACTGTCAGTGCACTGTACTCTACCTGGTAGCCTAAATGTCACGTTTAATATAATGGGTTGAAATGGATGGCGCTGCAATGCGTGCCAATACTGATATGTTCTCAAACTCAAAGCCTATCGAGCCTTAAACACAAAAGTAGACGGAGCATCCTAAAGCAGACCTGAAAAATGTATGCAGCAAAATGCAGCCACACCGAAGACTTCATTCACATGGTGTCAATTAGTTTGGAGCTGAGTAAGTGTTCAGTACCTTTTAGAACTAGCAATCTCAATAGTTGAATATTATCTTTTATTCATAATCAATATTATTGATTTATAACATATCACTCAAACATAGAATACAACCGTCTGCATACAACCCTCCAGCCCCAAATACTTATTTAATCTGCTGGCTGAAATTCAACTTTTCCTGATGTTTCAACACTATCTCTTTGTTTTGTTGGGTGCCAATGCAGTAAATCTACATATGGGTACCTAACTATTGTTGAGACAAGAAAAACTATGATTGTCATTTATTAAATTTTACATATTTGGTTTATGTCAACTTGCAAAATACATTTTCATTGTTTATTGCCATTTCTGTCGTAGCATAATGCCGCTATAAGCCTAAGGGTGTGATAATTATTTAATCATTATTTTATGCCTTTATTAGATTAGCCTACATGTATCTATGTTGACGAAACTGACAAGTTATATTCATTTAAGAAAAAGAAAAAAAGATTTAGTTTAAAAAGTCTTTTATTTTATAAAAACTTAAAATTGAAGTATAGATTACTTCAAAAATATGATGGCAGATAATCAAAACTTCATTAGTACATACATATTACCCTTACCTAGGATTGGGGATGCTAGCTAATAAATAAATAATGTAGTTTATCAGCTAACCCCTTCTTCTTTGAAAGGCTGATTAATATAATTCCCATGCGGAACACAGAACCAATAGTCCAGAATACAGTAAATCCAGTGGCAGACGCGTTCAATTACACTAGAAAACGAGTGACCATTGTCACTCATGCTATTACATACAAAGGAAAAGCAGGGAGGTGAGAAATGTTGTGGGAGGAGAAGAGGTGGAGACGGAAGAGGACAGAACTATTCCTTTTCTCCTGCGATACATTTGTTACCACGATGTCAAAGAAGGACTGGGGGGGGGGGGGGGGGGGGGGGGGGGAGTGAAAGAAAGGGGTGATGAGGGAGGAGAAAGAGAAGAGAGAAATTACTTAACAACACAAGCCATCCGTCACTTGGGAGGAGAGAAAAAAACAACAGCCCTGACAACGGTGCATCAATAATTCAGATGACTAGGGCTAATAGGAGAGACTTAAAAAAAAACACAAATAAGCTCTAGAGAGCCTCACAGCTCATGAGCTGCACTTTCGCTTTGGATGGCTGCTTCTCAAGGCCCACAAAATAACACTATTTTTTAACCCAGACCATTTGAAAAATCAAGGTTTCAAATGCTTTCACTTGAAACGGTCTTGTCCCACGGCACTATCTCGTCCCTGATTAGACATTGTACTTCTTCAATCTGCAGCGATCAGGTAGGGCCAAAGAACTGTTCTGGCCAATGGTTTGTAGATAAGCAATGCACCAAGTCAGCTAGGGAATCCAGCTCTACATGCTAGATTCAATTCATTGTATCAAAGTATGGAAGTATTTCTGTGCAAATGAGTCTGTTGGAGAATTTATCCAGGCATTTTAAACCAAGAAAGGCAGAGAACTAAAAGCTTTTTTTTAGGATTGAAAGCTGCTGAAAAACATGCACTAAAACCAAAACCAACCTGGTTTGAAGATTTCCTGGAATTGTTGTAAATCTAAATGACCCCGGATTGGTTTTACAACACGTTCCATTGCAGTGGAGGTCTGGACCATTCTGAAAACTACATTTCCTTGTTCAGCCATTTGGCCCAGCCCTAAATGTCAGACAGAAGGCCTCCTATTACGGCCCAGGAAAAGGACTGTCTTTGAAGCATGGACCATGATTATCGATGTATAAAATGAGCCATGTTCATCATATCCTTTTATTTGTTACATTGTATCGTTTATTGTATTTTGTCTTGTATACCCTTATCGTTTTTATTTGTATTAGTTTTGTATCATTAATGGATTTATTGTCTTTTCATTTACACGTGAACCCCAGGAAGAGAAGCTGACCACAGCATTTTCAGCTAATGGGGATTATTACAAAATAATGAATAATAATTTCCTAACTTTTGCTCAACCAAACGCTGTTTTGAGTTGGTCACATGTTGCCTGCTTCATCGACTTAGTATCCTTACAACCTGTGATCGGCGTGGGCTTGGGTTGGCACCATGTCCTGACACCAAACCCCTTCTACTGAAACCCAGCGGGCCATCATCCTCCCTCCATGGTACACGCCTGCAATGTGCTGCCATTTGAGAACATTGATCGCACACAGCATGTTACCTATAGCAACCACACCGTCATCCAGCCCATACACACAGCAGAAACCCACCTCTCATTGACTCCTTCTATTCTAGGCAGTTTGATCACAACCCAGATCCTGTGTTGTCGGGTTTTCCAGGTATAATGGTGCAACTGATGTAGTTTACTGCATTCAAATAATCAGGCAGTGGGCTACTCCGTATAGAACAAGAAACTCAAGTTTCTCATTCTAAAGTTTCGTTGACAAGACTGTTAAGGCTGTGTATAGTTAATTCCACGTTTCCTGAAAAATATACCTAATGAATAGCATATTATTGACCACAGCATTAGCATAAATATGTATATAGTTCAACTGTTCGTTGAATGCAGAGTGCGACGGCTCATTTTCATATTGTTCCGATTGTTTTACTCTGACGAGAACATGTAATTGGCACAGAGCGACCGGGGCAAAAGGTTGAAAAGGAGGCACGCTTTTTCAAAGTACTTTCTCCAGTAGTCGCTTAGCAACCAGCAGCTTTCAGACCAGCGGTTTCTCCAAAACATGTGTTTGTGGCCATGCCTGAAAGTAAGAGTTCCCCAGCCAAGCACCAAGGGACTTTGCATGCATGACTCCAATCCATACCCATTCAAATGCACTTATTTATTGCTGTCATCTGTTCATTTTGCTCGGCAAAAGGTTTCACCTTAGTGCCTGGCAGAGTGACGTAATGTGTTGACATAAGCCGGGCGCCGATGGCCACAAAGGGCTCTGACCAAGGGGAGCCCCACCAGAGCAGTCCCAACACCAAGCACCCCACGGGGCCAACAAAGGGCTCCAACCAAGGGGAGCCCCACCAGAGCAGTCCCATCACCAAGCACCCCACGGGGCCAACAAAGGGCTCCAACCAAGGGGAGCCCCACCAGAGCAGTCCCATCACCAAGCACCCCACGGGGGCCAACAAAGGGCTCCAACCAAGGGGAGCCCCACCGCAGCAGTCCCAACACCAAGCACCCCACGTCGCTATCATGTGCTCTAACCCTTGGTTAGAGCACATGATAGCGACGTGATCACTGCTGATGCAGACAGCATGCATGTAGGCTATGCTAATGAGAAAAATCACATCCGCATATAAATCCAAAATGACCAATTTGTAATTGTACGATTCTTTGCTTTTACGAAACGGCAGTATTATTTAAAAAAATATTAAATGAAATTCGAACAAAAAAGGGTTGTGTGTTCACAGTAAGTGATGTGTGCCCACCTACTCTTTGGGTAGAGTCTTTTTTACTCTCACCTACTCTTTGCCCCCCTACTCAGGCAACATAGCCCACAACATGCCAGGCTGGAGCCAGACCTCCACTCTCCAGTGTAGAGACTAAACCGGGCACGGGAGCAGGCGTCAAACAACAGTGCTTACACAGTGTTAAGCACACCAAGCCTGGGTGGACCAGCCAGCGAGGGGGGCTTGGGCTAAGCCCTGGAGGCCAGGCTGCTTGTTTACGGTGCTACAGTCAGTGTTGCAGAGGCAGGCAGGCGGAAAGGCAAGCCAGGCTTACTTTGATCCACTGCTTGGGCCGTTCCCCGGACTACTTCGCCATTTCCGAGTTCTTCCCACTCTCTCTAAAGTAATCTCATTCTCTCTCTCTTCCTCTATTTATTGCTCATTGTCTGTCCTCCCTCTCTCGTTTTTTTCTTTCCCCGTCAGCTCTCATTGTATCTCTTTCCATCTCTTCAGATGCTTTCTGTCTCTTCCTCTTCCTCAGTGTCTTCCTCGATCCTTTGATTCCCTTTCTTATCCTGCTCGTCTTTATCAGTGCGTCTCCCTCGCTTTCCATTTTTGTCCTTCCCTTAACTCTGTTTTGGCTCCCCCTGACCCCAGAGGTGTGAGCAAGGCTTCCAGCGGGTGTCTGTGTGGGTGCTGCATTCAGCCAGACACATGGCCTGGAGAGAATATCAAGATCAGCTGACAGAACAACGGAGAGGCAAGAGAGGTATAAATATTCCTCTTCCCTGTCCCTGATTATTGGTCCTGCTCCCTGTGGGCAGACAGGAGGGTGGTGGGTGGGAGGGTACGGGGCTCTAAATTACTTTTTGGTTTCATTCTTTTCCCCCTCTCCACCATTATCTTCATCCTCTGTTATCCACAACTCGCCCTGTCAGCAGCGTTCCCTCCTCTTCTATCCATCAACCAAACCTTCCTCCCTCCAGGTATGGAAAGTAGAACAAGAAAAAAGCTAAACAGCTTAATCACACATCATTAAAACAGATATGTGAAATAACTGGGGGCAAGAAGGAAAGAAGAAGGAAAGTAAAAAGACACAGACAGACAGACCACCAGACAGACAGACAGCCTCGGATTCCAGCCCACACTGATGAGATGAGATACAGGTGTGGTTAACTGGACTGATTAGAGTAGACTCCTCCAATCAGCCCAGTTCACACGTGTATCTCATCACAACTGTGTGGGCTGGAAAGCCCTCACATACACTCCCCCCCCCCCCCCCCCCCCCCCCCCCCCCCCCCCCCCCCCCAGGCTCTTGCTGCCAGAGAGGAGTGTCTGGGACTGCAGGTTTATATCCATAAAACAGCATTCCCAGAAGAGTGTCGGATAGGAAAAACTAGGAAATTTAGGTTAACGTTGTCCATTTGTCAGAGAACATCCTGCTGGGTGGGGTACATGCCTGTACCCCCAAACTGGAAAGCCTACTGGTACCAGGGTCTCTTGCTTCCTCGATGAACTCATGTACACTGGACATACCACCCACACCAATCTTCTCTACCTATTGATGCCTGGAGGACTTGCAAATTAGTTTCTCCCAGTCTTCCCTACCCTCTTCTTACTCCCACATACCATGGGTCAACTTCTCCCTCATTTCTCTCCCTGGACGGGGAAAGCCACACTTCCAATTCAGTCTTCCAGAACAATGTCTACAACTTCCCTTGTTCAAATGCTCCTTTGTGACTCACAGTGAGGGTCTGTCAGGCCAGAAGAAGTGGTCCCTGTAGGCTCCATGTTGACAGCTCTTCAGGCAGGTGCACCACTAGGGCCCTGACGTCATTCTTGAAGCAAAACTGTAGTAGCAAATTCCTCAATGGGAGGTTCTGCGTGGGTGTCATTGTCATTAAAAGCTCCAACTGAATAAATCAGCTTGAAAAATGTCTCGTCCTGACTTCTATTGGGTAAATATTTCTCCAAAAGACCTTTCCCGTTGTAAAGCTGACCTTGGTGTGCCTATGGGAACAGAATAACTGTCAAATCTGATCCACTGTGACTGCTCTCTCTCTCGTGTGCAAATTATTTCTGGCATAGCCAGATGTTGTCCAATATTCTATGCTGTGTGCCATCTTAGCTCTCACCTCTGGTTCTCCTGCTAGGTCCTTGTCCTCCCACTGATCTAGTAGTTGATTTCCTTGCTTATGATTCTCTATCACTATCAGCCGAATACGGACAATCTCCCCTTCTGCTCCAACACGATGCTTAGTCTGTGGAACTTATCCTTGGTCTCTTAATTAGAGTCAACTGGGGTCAGAACATGCGCTTCCTCAGCCAACGGTCACCCTAAAGAATAAAAACAGAGAAAACCGTGCTCTTCCTCACATCCTTCCTGCACCTGGCTGTCATCTGCCAAGAAATGTGTTGTGCCATTGTCCACTCTTCAACCACTTTCTCCTTCTGCTTCATACATGAGGTAAAACCATTCCATGGGATTCATGTGTCCACTCCTCAACCCCTTCAAACCATATGGAAAAGACCAAAAACCTCCTATTAGTGTTGTCGAAAATATCAATTTTTCGATCCATATCGATACCGAATATTTAAAACGGTTTCAATACTCATTTGTACCAGCTGCACTTTCTCTCTGTTCTGTCCGACAGCGAGATAAGACACAGCGCTACAGAGCCCACATAGCCACGCTTCCTCTCACTCACTCGCAGTAATTCATCACTTAATCACAGTCATTCTGCTGTCGTACCTCGAAATCATGTTATGGCTTTGTTATATTTATCTTTCAATAAAAATCTAAAATTGTATGCCCTCAACATTGGGTCAATTTTCCCCCGTTGTATCGAAAATGGTATTGAATATCGATATTTTTCGAGGTGTTGAATCGATGTTAGAAAATGCAGTATGGTGACAACACTGCCTCCTCTGGTGACAATCCACATCACACTTGAAACCCAGTCTCCCACCATCTGCGTAACAACAAGGAGGTCATGTCAAAGTCATATCAAATAAGTCACATGGGCAACATCACATAGTAAGTAACCAGTTTCATTCTTCCAACGCACGCTTATGGAGCGGACTTGCTGCCCTAATAGGCCTCTCTGCTATTGTGATGTCTCCCTCATCATCATCAACCACTGGCATATTCATGTCTTTGGCTTTCTTCAGGTTGTCTGTCTGAGCCCTCTCCAGCAGCAATGCTCCAAGAAGGCCAACCTTCTCTCGCTCCTTAGTGACCGTGTGGTTTTTAGCAACTAAGGAACTTCAGTTTCAAGTATTTCTTTTCTCTCAACTTCATGATTGGTCATGGTAGCCATATGTTATTTTCCAGTTGCACTGTAAAGTACTGTTCTGTAGCCCTTAGTCCTACTGAGACAGACAGACAGACAGACAGACAGACAGACAGACAGACAGACAGATACGATTAGATAAGGGACTTGAATACAAATTGCTGCTTCACCATTTTGTCCATTTCAAGCTAAATAAGAACTCCATCCTCATAGCTCAGCCATTGCCCGAGGCATGAGACAGGGAGAGCCCATTCCTCACATTATAACCACCTTATGTCTCTGCCATGGCCTCTCTGTGACTCTGTGTGTGTGTGTGTGTGTGTGTGTGTGTGTGTGTGTGTGTGTGTGTGTGTGTGTGTGTGTGTGTGTGTGTGTGTGTGTGTGTGTGTGTGTTCTCGCTCTCTCAGGTGCTGCTTTCTAGCCAATATGCTCAGGTATTACAACCTAGAGCTATCCATCAACTGGCTTGGGATGCATCACGATGGAAGAATCTCGCAAGGGCCAATTGTGACCCGGCCCACACGCTGGACTCTGAACACTCCAAAGCATACGGTTACTGGGGGCCACGATGATCCTATTCCAACCAGACACATCAGGTCAATTTAATCCCTTAATCACAGTTACAGTCTCAAAGGACTTTACAGTTCATATATGTATGACACCCCGCGAAAATAAAAAATATGACACTCGGCAATGACTTAACGAGTCTATTAGACTTTTTTTGCATAGCAATAAAAAGTAATACAAGCAAACATTTAAAAAATGAATTCAGTGTATGGTGATGGGGTGCTGGCCACTGAGCAAGTTGGTATCTGTCGGGGGTGTCCAGGCATCCGGTCACACAAAGTCTTTGCACTTAAACCGCTTAGACATTGGGATTAACAAGCTGTGCTCACCTACAGCAGTGGTGAGCTGCACATATGAGGTGCACCACCTCATACGCAAACGGTAAAAAAAATTATAAACCTATGCAGTGAGGGCCAGCACCCCCTTTCTACACAATTATTGATGCAGGAAGGCCAGCAATGCTGCTAATGCTCCCAGTGGATTTAGCAAACACAAAAAACACCAATGGAAAACATTACATTGGAAAACCTAACACTATTACTATTTATAAAATAAGAGCGAGCCATAATACTATAATTACTGAACAATATTTATAATTAGTTTCTACTATTGTTAATTTGTCTATTTCAAGAGTAAAATCCCACATACCACCTGCACTACTCTAGGTTGAAAATCCCTAACCCATGGCCTAGCGGCAGCATGAAGACTTGGGGAGACTGCTGGAAACTTGCAGCACCTACGAACAGCCATGGAACTCAGCGGCTGAGTCAGAGTTATTCCTCAAACTTGCTCTGGCCCCACACATCAACACACAGTCAGGAGCCTTTATGCATTTGGTGGATGTTTTCTGTGTCCAAAGTGAGCTATGCCTGAACAAAGCATTAGAACCCAAGCAAGAGTAAAGAAAGAGAAAGAGTAAAGAAACTACACACGATTCAATGATTCCTAGCATTTGCAATCTTATTATTAAACATGATTTGTTGACATCACTGTGATAATGTCACAAATCATGACAATTTGTACATTGGTACACAATGCTACGTCTCCATGATTGTTGCGGGGATATACATCGTAAACTGCTACATCTAAACTGACTGAGACAATGTGGGCGTGTTGTGCCCTTCATGTAAACAGATGTGTTTCTGAATCTAGACGCAATCCTGATTACTAAACTGTTACACAATATTTTTTTGTGTAAAAAGGGCCGTAGACTTGAATGGTCTCCCAGAGTTTCTGCTCATAAAAAAGACATGTGGTATTAGCCATCGACTAAGTAGGTGTGTCACACTAGATGTAAGATAGATGAGGCCTTTACCACAGAGCCCTTATGGCGGCTGAGATCAATTCAATTGATTGAGGAAAAAGCAGAATACTGGCAAACCCTAAAATACTGAAAGGGTTTTGCACTGAGTGTCCTGATAGCCGTAAGTGATAACAGAGAGCATGATGAAGTCAATCTTTGAGCTGCTGAATCATCTCCACGGCATTATGGATTTTAAATCAGCCATCAAATAGGAGATAGAAAGGTCAGAGTGTGCTGGCGTGTGGCTACTAAATTGGCTTGAGGTGGTACTGAGCCTCAGAATTACATAACAACTGCTGATTGGTGAAATACAGCAGCCCACATTTAAAGAAGACATGACACAGAAGCATACTTTTTACCTGGGTGGAACTTATTTGGCCCGACAGCAGATCATTTAATGTTATGCTAACCTGGGTAATGAGTTACCCATCTTACTAGACAAAGAGAAAACAACTGTACTATTATTCCTGAAGGACCACAACACACAGCCTAGCTCCCGTAGCAAAACACAGCCCTGCCGTCCTGCTTTACCAGCCTCATAGGCTAGGCTAGGCTAGGCTAGGCTAGGCTGCATGATTATGACATCAATTAGGATTACGATTTTTTTTGCCCCATATTTTGACAGGAAATAACAGATTATCGATGACCTGGCCACCGCGTCACATTTATTTGTGTCATATTTATGACACCAACGACTGGGACTCCTCTGAGCGCTAATTGTCCAGTTTGCAATTTGATTTTAATATAACAGGTGTATGAAATCAGTGTGCATTCATGTATTTATTTATTTAAAAGTAATATTATGCATTAGTTGCAGCCTTTCACGATAAGATAATTGCAGAGGCAAAAATCACGATTTCAATTAATATGCAATTCACTGGGCAGCCCTGGCGTCACTTCATTACAAACCCAAGGAAGGATGTAATTTCTCAATTAGAAAGAACAGCATAGTCGCGAGTCTATGTTAATACAAGACCCTGAATTCTAACCAAGCTGGTATGAATACAAAACCATCTCCCAAAACAGGCTGCAGAAGGATTACGAATGATGAAGTGTTGGAAAGTGTGAATGTGGTGAGAGTGTATTATTGGCCAGATAGATGGCTGGCGAGTGGATGCCAGCGGTGTATTCTTCCAATCATATTGTGATCAATTCAGGGGCAGTTATGAAAGAACCATTTGACCTTCAAGCAGCCAACAGCAGACAAACACTCACATGTGATGCTACACTCCACATGTTGCATCATATTCAGGATATACAATGTCCCCCGGCCCCATGTTACCTTTATGGACCTTAATGAGTTCTTCATTAAAACCGCAATAAAGTTGTGGAGGTGCGGGCGTTTGAGGATGTGATAAGAAGACGAGGGCTTGTTTAGTGGCAGGTGTTGTCAATTAACTATCCCCTGTCTTGTCTTTAAAACACAGAAATAGCTGAGCCCAGGATGAGAAAGGAAGAGAGGCACATTCAACGGTCAATGGAAGAATTTGGGTTTCTTGCACATACGATTCCGTTATAGACTATATGCACTCCATGCTAGTTTGAATCCTGTGTCCTTCACATATCTCCAACGATTCTTAGCCTGGTCCTCAGCCCCTCTGTCTACCTCCTATTTAGGGCTGTGTGTCTGTCTTGCTCCGGTCATGTGTGCTTGCATGTTTCATCTGTGATGCTGTACTGTATTGTTTATTGGCCCCCTTCTCTGAAACCACAGACCACGGTAGTAGTCTGTAGTGTCTATTTTGCTATGACTTGCCCGTTCAAGTGGTTTGTTGCCACACGGCACACACATTTCTGCTACTCCCTTGTTTCATCACTGTGTCTCTGTGTCCCTCTCTCCTGTCCATTTAAAAATAAGAGTCTCTTGCTAGGCCGTTATTGTAAATAACAATTTATTCTTAATTAAATGACTTTAAATGAACATTGAATATTGACATATCACATATTTTAAAGTTTGATCAAATATCGGCATTGTTGTATTATTTATTTCAGTCCCTTGTCTGTTGGATTGATAAAAGGATGTTACAAATAACAGCAGTCTGGCATTGAGTGTCAAGTATCTCCTATACACATTTTTGTTTGATCTATTCCTAATAGGCCTAGGTGTATCCCCTAACTGGAATGCTTTAGTTTCAGAATAGTGGTGCATAGGTAACAGAGGAATGTACAAGAAAGCAAAGCAAAGTGCCATCACAAGACTAAATAATAAGGTGTAAATAATACGACCATACATCGCATCCGCCCCGTTAAAACGAGAACACATTTGAAGTTCCCATTGACCTCCACCTTGTCTTCTACTCTGTTTTCATCATCTTTACGAATACAACAACACAATGGTAATGCTGCAGGAACCAACGGCGAGATGCGATTCTGCATCCGGAAGCGTCACCTCCACCGGGGCCGTTCCTAACAATGCACACCGCTAAATCCCTGCCTCTGGCGCACAGCTTCCGTGGACCAAATCACCCCGAAAAGAGCTGAGCCGTACCTCCTTCTTCTTCTGTCCTCCCCCGGGTAACGCGCAGAGCAGCAGAACAAGGACAACGCACGAAACCGGCAGGTTAGCGCCTGATTTGGTGAAGACATTCGCCATGATGAACGACAATCCGGATGCTGGGGACGCGTCTCTAACCAGGGATTGGTTACAGAGTTCACCAATCAGAGGAGAGGAATTACAGTCACGGTTATGGATGTTGTAGTTTTTGAAGGCAGAGAGGTTTATATCTCTTGTACAATGAACAATAACAATAGGCTACATACATCCTATTATTAACACAATATGTTTTATACATAGGATAACCACAATTTATTTGATAAAATAAACCAGAACTGAATAGTTATTAATACGTTATTAATTAGTGTTAATAAGAGCATTTTAGCTAACATTCTAAACTACAAGTATCAGTTGGCATTTAACAATAATAAAAAAGATATCACAATACAATTATTCATAATTAAATAATGATTAGTAAGTAATATGTTACTTTGTAAAATAATTAATGTAATAAACCAAAACGAATTAAGTCATAGGCTCAATGTAAACTCGGCACATACAAATCCTGTACGCTGCTGCTCCACGGGTTGTTTTAAAGATACCCATGTAAAACCACCTCTTCTCATCCTTCACAAATGCCTCTGAGTTTTGCTTTACATTTTCTATGCATTGATAGGATGGAGAGAGAGAGAGAGAGAACGGAATTATTGTCTAAACAGATGTGTGTGTGTGTGTGTGTGTGTGTGTGTGTGTGTGTGTGTGTGTGTGTGTTTGCATGTGTGTCAGTGTCTGTGTGTGTTTGGAAACGAGAGAGATAGAGCGAGAGAAATGTTTGAGTGTTTATGTGTTGTGTGTGTGTGTGTGTGCGCTTGTGAGAGAGAGATAGCGAGAGAAGGGGGAGGGGGGAGAAAATTGAGAGAGTGCAAAGTCAAAGTATTTTAGAGAAAGGAGAAATAGAATGTGTTTGTCCGAGGTTAACCGCTTCCTCGTAGATAAAAACGATGTTTCCCTTGACAAAAATGATTAATTTCGCAACAGAAAATGGTTTCCAGAATGGAGGCAGCCTGAGAGGAAGAGAGACTGGGGTTAAAGGTGCTGTAGGTACGATTTCAGAAGGTAAAGAGAGAGCGCCGAAACGAGCAGAAGATGTCAAAATTTGGACTACTAAAAAACAACCCCACCTCTCTGTACCCAACCTCTCTCTACTGCACCCCACCTCTCTGCTGCACCCCACCTCTCTGCTGTACCCCACCTCTCTGCACCCCACCTCTCTCTGCACCCCACCTCTCTGTACCCCACCTCTCTGCTGCACCCCACCTCTCTGCTGTACCCCACCTCTCTGCACCCCACCTCTCTGCTGCACCCCACCTCTCTGCTGCACCCCACCTCTCTCTGCACCCCACCTCTCTCTGCACCCCACCTCTCTGCACCCCACCTCTCTGCTGCACCCCACCTCTCTGCACCCCACCTCTCTGCACCCCACCTCTCTCTGCACCCCACCTCTCTGCACCCCACCTCTCTGCTGTACCCCACCTCTGCACCCTACCTCTCTGCTGCACCCCACCTCTCTCTACACCCCACCTCTCTGCTGCACCCCACCTCTCTCTGCACCCCACCTCTCTGTACCCCACCTCTCTCTGCACCCTGCCTCTCTGTACCCCACCTCTCTGCACCCCACCTCTCTCTGCACCCCACCTCTCTGCACCCCACCTCTCTGCACCCCACCTCTCTGCTGTACCCCACCTCTCTCTGTACCCCACCTCTGCACCCTACCTCTCTGCTGCACCCCACCTCTCTCTACACCCCACCTCTCTGCTGCACCCCACCTCTCTCTGCACCCCACCTCTCTGTACCCCACCTCTCTCTGCACCCTGCCTCTCTGTACCCTGCCTCTCTGTACCCCACCTCTCTCTGCACCCTGCCTCTCTGTACCCCACCTCTCTGCACCCCACCTCTCTCTGCACCCCACCTCTCTGCACCCCACCTCTCTGCACCCCACCTCTCTCTGTACCCCACCTCTCTGCACCCCACCTCTCTCTGCACCCCACCTCTCTGCACCCCACCTCTCTGCTGTACCCCACCTCTACACCCCACCTCTCTGCTGCACCCCACCTCTCTGTACCCCACCTCTCTGTACCCCACCTCTCTGCACCCCACCTCTCTGCACCCCACCTCTCTGCACCCCACCTCTCTGTACCCCACCTCTCTGCACCCCACCTCGCTGCTGCACCCCACCTCTCTGCTGCACCCCACCTCTCTCTGTACCCCACCTCTCTCTGCACCCCACCTCTCTGCACCCCACCTCTCTGCTGTACCCCACCTCTACACCCCACCTCTCTGCTGCACCCCACCTCTCTCTGTACCCCACCTCTCTGCTGCACCCCACCTCTCTCTGTACCCCACCTCTCTCTGCACCCCACCTCCTGACGACGCTCCGCCATTGAGAGTAGTCTAGGAATGAGAAGAATCGATGGGCTCATACAGAGAAACACATATTCTCCCAGAGCACTACACTCACACACAGCTGACAGAAGGCTGCGGCATTTTTAACAGATTGCACTCAAATAAGCGCTTAGATCTTGCCTAGAGCACCTGTAACGGGAGCAAGGGAGTGACCATGAACAAAAAAGCAGCACTTTAGCAGAATAAGGAAAGAATAAAGCATAGAACGCAACAGAGAGAGTGTTATAAGTCCTTCAGGCCTGAGCTAGGCCTATACTGCATGGGGAAAATCACAGACCGTTTGAAAAAAAGCTAAACAGGATGGACGGATTTTCCTGTTCCAATGAAAGTCACTGGCTCAATAACAACAGAATACTGTATTACATAACCAGTTATTATGGTGATATGCCAAAAACAAAAGCACAAATAACTGAAGACAAAAAGGCCTGGGGTCTATACATGTTGCAAGAGAAAGAGAAAGAGAAAGAGAAAGAGAAAGAGAGAGAGAGAGAGAGAGAGAGAGAGAGAGAGAAAGAGAAAATAGTCGCAGAGAGACAGGGGATGAGTGTTCATTAATATGATCTCCGTTATCTCATCTCTCAACAAATGTTCCTCTGTCCTGCCTGGAGTGCTATTCAAAATGTCTGCGCTCGTTTGTATGCGCGCCGCGTCCATGTGCGTCCAGTGTTCATGTGTGTGTGTGTGTGTGTGTGTGTGTGTGTGTGTGTGTGTGTGTGTGTGTGTGTGTGTGTGTGTGTGTGTGTGTGTGTGTGTGTGTGTGTGTGTGTGGATTGACCGAGAGGACCTCCACCAGGAACTCCTTGGAGGTTACAGAACTGTGACATTCATTGAGGCAGGCCTCGACAACAAACGTCACTATATATGGTTTCAGTTCGTCTCGTCTATGGGCGGACGCATTACGAACGCCAAAAGGTTAGACGCAAAGTGGACTAGTTGGCTACTGAGGCTGAAAGGGAAAAATATATTAAAAGCACTAAAAAAAGTAAATTGCGGCGCCACCCTGAACTCCCGCGGGAAACCAGATCTGCGCACCCTAAATGAAGCTCCCTACATTCCCTTGGGACGATTAGTGCCAAGTTGAGTCTTTTCTGGATATAAAAGGACTCATTCTTACTCATTGGCAAGAAAAAGAAAATTACAACCTCTTCTTATGAAAAAATAGCTGTTGGCTGCAATTATCAAAAGTATTTGTCGACGGTCGTCCTTTCCCCTCGCAGCACGGAACAGGAGCGGTAGTATTGGAGGGCTGTAATGTGGTCGGTAGGCGGCGGCACCACGTGGTGCTAGTGGGAAGAGGGACGTCCCCTAATCGGCGGAGAGGAGAGGATGCCCCCCCACCCCGGCCGTGGCCCCCCAAACGTGTACCCATCCACCACCCTACATGTATCATACACACACGCACACGACCTCGAGCTGGCCCAGAGAGCACCGGGTGAACGCTTCGGGAGCAGCTTCCACTCGCAGCTGTTTTTGATTCATCTACTTGATTAGATCGACCCCAACGCGCGCGTACAAACACACGCACACGCCACTCACGAGAATCTCTCTCTCTCTCTCTCTCTCTCTCTCTCTCTCTCTCTCTCTCTCTCTCTCTCTCTCGCTCTCTCTCTCTCTCTCTCTCTCTCTCTCTCTCTCTCTCTCTCTCTCTCTCTCTCTCTCTCTCTCTCTCTCTCATATCTCTGGCGGTTTGCCGCATGGAAGTCGCCCAGGCAGACGGGCAGAGAAGCAGGCAGACAGGCAGGGGAAGCAGGCAGAGCATCGTCTGTCTCATTCGGGGTTCCACCGCGCTCGTCCACTCGCTGTAGAACCGAGGCGACTTTTCTCACGCGGGATACAACGGAGGGGGGCTGTCGTAGCCCGTCAGCGGATCGGAGATAACCCGTTTCATCTCCGGGAAGGGCTCTCTGACATCAGCCAAACACTTGAGCTAACAATTCCTCTAAAGAAGAGACAGTCTTTTCAAGCTTGAAACATATTACCATACGCCACCGTTTTTTAATTGCGCGGAGAAATACACCTGAGCAATCGCGAAATGGAATCCTGATCCGTCTGCACACCGGGAATTAATCGAAGGAGATCGGTCGCTCGGGCAGCGGGGGAACTGTACCGGGATGTTGTGGCTTACTTTGGTTAACGGACGGTGACTGCGGCTGCAATTCCGAAATCGCAACTTAAAGGACACAGTTCCCTGCTCTTTCTCCCCGTCTTGCACTGGGACCTTTCCGGGCACCGTTGTGTCGTGATTTACATCAGCGTCGGTGTGCCGTCTACTAGGATGGACCAGGCGACGTCTTTGGACATCGAGGCGCTCAAGGTAAGATTGTGACAGCGGAACTGTGCGCTCCGCTCCCCCGGAGGAAGGCGCCGTTGGGAGATATGCGGTAGGCTGCGTGTCTGCTTGGTTTGGGGGGGGGGGGGGGGGGGGGGGGGGGTTGGTGGTGAACTTCTGGAAGCTGTGGTGGCTGACCGATCCCGCTGTGCGGATGCGTGCACCGAGGCTTGTGGGCTTGCATTTGAAGATGAATGAGAGCGGTCGGTGGATGGATACAACCGCGTGTACGAGTGTGTGTGTATAGAGGAGGGATGAGTAGTAGACATAGGCTGTGTTAGCGCTGCAGGGGCCAAGTGTGCCTTTAGCGCCCCCCCCCCCCCCCCCCTTCCCCTCCGCACCCCCAGTTTGTGTGTATGTATGTGTGTGTGTGTGTGTGTGTGTGTCGCTATTTAGTGCGTGTAGTGAATTACAATTTTCCGGCTCGCGTGGCAAGTTGTTGCCAACCGTGAGCTTGTACGGTGACAAACTCATACCGGGACGCGCTGGTCAGGCTGCCGGCGACCCAGTGGCTCCTACCTACCCTGGTGAAAACAGATCCCCCTCCTTAAATCTGTTGAAATAACATATGATGTGTTGCTATTGTGCTAGTCGGGCGCGATCTGGATGAACATGTGGTCTACTAACTACTACTGCAATTACATATTTGGGTTCGGGAAAATCAATAGTGTAAATTGTGCACTGATGATGGGATAACATGCAGTTAGGCAACACTATGACAAACGAATTAGGCCTACATTTTACCGTCATACTTACAGATTGTGTGTGTGTGTGTGTGTGTGTGTGTGTGTGTGTGTGTGTGTGTGTGTGTGTGTGTGTGTGTGTGTGTGTGTGTGTGTGTGTGTGTGTGTGTGTGTGTGTGTGTGTGTGTGTCCAATAAACGTCCCGCCGGAAGATTTGGCTACACCGTTGTTTCCCCCCTGACCTGTTACTCGAAATAAGGAGTGATTATCCATCTCGGTTCTTCTTTTTATTATTTTATTTTTAATCGACGTGCTCCTTTTGCTGAAAGCTCCAGACTTGTTAGTGGTTTTTAAATAGTCCGTCCATGCAAAATGTTTGTTAAAAGCAATTTTTCGCATTGGCGGTCGTGGGCTTTCTTTCTGCCCCTAACTATTTGAGTCACTGTAGTAGGATGATTTAACGTAGGCCTTACGTCAATAGGTAAACCCAAAAAAGAGCGTTCGTTTCCCATAGGTAGCGCACCCCTAGAGCGAGTGTGAAGAGCGTTTTGACACACTGCATTTTTCAAATTGTATAAGTATAATAATATAAGTGTATAAGCCAATGTATAAGTGATCCATCTATCTATCTAACCGTCCATCCATACCCATCCATTGGTGCTTCTGCTCGTGCTTCAGCAGAACTTCCTCTCATCTCCTTGGCAGCACTCGCTGCCTCTGAGCCCCACTGCACTGGCATCTGGCCTTGATGGTGCTGCTTAACTACAGCTCTCTGTGTCTGTCTCTGTCTCTCTCTCTGTGTGTCTCTCTGTCTCTGTGTCTGTGTCTCTCTCTCTGTGTCTGTCTCTCTCTCTGTGTCTCTGTCTCTCTGTCTCTGTGTCTCTCTCTCTGTGTCTCTCTCTGTCTCTCTGTCTCCCCCAACCTCTCCCTCACACATGTGCATGCACACATTTAAAAACCAAGCTGGTTAGTGTTGGAGACAAACCAGATGGAGAGAGAGAAATATAATATAAATCAAAAGTGTGTGTGTGTGTGTGTGTGTGTGTGTGTGTGTGTGTGTGTGTGTGTGTGTGTGTGTGTGTGTGTGTGTGTGTGTGTGTGTGTGTGTGTGTGTGTGTGTGTGTTAAAGAGCTATTATTGGTAATGAAGGATAAAAAAGGCCAACATGATGACTTGGCATTGTCTGATTTGTCTGTTTTTGTAAGAGCGTGTGTAAGGGAATTTGGAGTGTTTGTTTCTTTTTTTTATATTTACTGAATGTTTTGTGTGTGTGTGTGTGTGTGTGTGTGTGTGTGTGTGTGTGTGTGTGTGTGTGTGTGTGTGTGTGTGTGTGTGTGTGTGTGTGTGTGTGTGTGTGTGTGTGTGTGTGTGTGTGTGTGTGTGTGTGTGTGTGTGTGTGTGTTGCTCGGGATGAACTAAGAGGTATCTGCTTGTAAATCAGCCCAGGTCTCAATATCAACGGTGCAGTTTAAGTGCTATTGATCTTTGGTAATAGCAGAGTCGTATATTATACACAGTATAGGAAAGCCAGTCACATTTAATTTCTACACTTCAGACAAGTGTTTCCCAATCTGCGGGATCCCAACACTGATGGAGTTCCCTGGATGGTGTACGGAATTAGCTTTGGGGAAACACATAATGATTCAATTTAAAAGGTCACTCACCCATAACTTTCATTGAACCCTGTACTAACTGGGAGCTCATTTATCAACAGAACTCAGTCAAATTGACTGAGCAGAGGATACTTTTTGTAAAATGTTGGCATGTAACCATTGACCGTTTATATATTCTACCAATAACTGTAAGTTGTTAATTAAATTTAATTTTGTTTTCAACCTGCAGGGGGCAATAAATATGTGGCAAAAGGCTAACTTTCTTTATGGACATTTGATGTAAACTAATTTCATCGTGTGTGTGTGTGTGTGTGTGTGTGTGTGTGTGTGTGTGTGTGTGTGTGTGTGTGTGTGTGTGTGTGTGTGTGTGTGTGTGTGTGTGTGTGTGTGTGTGTGTGTGTGTGTGTGTGTGTGTGTGTGTGTGTGTGTGTGTGTGTGTGTGTGTGTGTACTTTTATTGAACGTTGCAACAGAAAAACGAGGAGAGACAGCTATCAAGTACTAACCTATTATGTGAGCAGTGTGTGGGTTTTATGCTTTGTGTCAAGATAGGCGAAGCAAAAGTTGAGGTATGTGTCTCTTCTATTCCTGCTGCAGAGGCTTTTGATACACAATCCTAGCATCGAAATGACCAAGCGCCATTTTGGAATAGACACAAAATGGACTTCAACGACGGAGTATTGAAACAAATGACACACACACACACACACACACACACACACACACACACACACACACACACACACACACACACACACACACACACACACACACACACACACACACACACACACACACACACACACACACACACACACACAGGGCTGGGAATGTGACCAGCTTTTTAGACTTCCAGCTCGGTTAACTTTGCCTCGCAGTCATCCTTTTCAGTTAATTAGCTGTTCCTTATGTAAATGCCACTTCTATTACGCCCCAGTGTTTGTTTGTGTGTTTTATCAGTATGTGTAATCTTGTCTTCAAACTATAAATAGGCAGTATATATATATATATATAGCTGATGTGTGTGTGTGTGTACGATAATATATAGCGGTATTTAAAGGTCCAATAGCTAGCGGGCTACTGTTAGCCTTCTAAAAGGTCAACGTGTGTATGTGTGTGTGTGTGTGTGTGTGTGGAATTTAGACAAGACGAGTCACAAGCAATTTACGCTGCCCAACTCTGTGTCCATGTGAGCGACTGTGGGTATGAGAGTGTGTGTGTGCTCCCAGTAAGTAGTTTAACCGGCCAGTAAGTGACCAGGGCCCTGCAAGCCAGGAAACCATCAAACCAGGAAGCATGCTGGGAAAGCCGTCAACCCTAACCCAAAGTCTGTTCTGAGTCAGCACAAATTGGCTCGGTTTGGTTCCAGAACACAGAGTATCTAGATTGTTTTTTCCCGATGAGGTTCGCTCATCCTCCGATTTACTGATCCTGCAAAGTGCACGTTCATGGCAGACATCATCAATCACACGCTGATAATGTGATTGATGATGGAACAGAGAGAACCAGTGTGTGACGTATTTGACTGTGTGTGTGTGTGTGTGTGTGTGTGTGTGTGTGTGTGTGTGTGTGTGTGTGTGTGTGTGTGTGTGTGTGTGTGTGTGTGTGTGTGTGTGTGTGTGTGTGTGTGTGTGTGTGTGTGTGTGTCATATATTCAGTGCGCACCCAAAAAACCTCAACCATTACCAAATGAGGTTGAGCGCATAGTGCCCTGCTATAGCTAAACTGGGTTTGTGTTGTTTCTTAGCATTTCCATGATGTCTGCCTCAACATGTCCAGCTTGTGATTCTGCATTTCTCTTTCTGGAGCAGGCAGTCCCCGCAGGCTGTTGTTGGCAGCAGGTAATGAGCAGAGCGCCCAGATCCACACCATCAAAGTGTCCTTAAATGTGCTTACTTGGATTCACCTCTCTTTTGAACGCTGGTGGAGAATAGTGTCAGGTCATGTTAGCTGCAGTTATATAATCCCATACCATATGATGATAATCATGTGGGATTCCATCATGTGTCCCAATCCATAAACCACATGATGCACGCCATCAGGAAAGAGCGCTGATTCATTCATTTTTAGTTTTATGAACGCTGAAAGAGTTCTCATTCACTGTTTACGATTATTTGAAGGCAACCTATCAAGTGTGTGTGTGTGTGTGTGTGTGTGTGTGTGTGTTATAACATATTCATCATCTCCCCCCTGGGGCAGACAGTAGGTGGGAATGGGCAATATTTAAAACAGCAATCGTAGCAAAATCATTTTGTAACAAAGTAAGAAAAATGTGACTATCTTGAAATTCCTTTGTCCTGGGCAGGTAGGAGGCACACACGCACGCACGCACACACACACACACACACACACACACACACACACACACACACACACACACACACACACACACACACACACACACACACACACACACACACACACACACACACACACACACACACACACACTCTGACAGCACATATCATGTTTATTGCATTGTGTATTTTTGTGTGTGTGCCTCTGTTTAGTCTTTATACCTTTTTAAAGCTATCCCACAGGAAGAAATGATCCATTAAACACAAACCCAAAGCTGGCCCGCTGGATCATTAAAACAAGGCTATTATCATTGATGAATTTCAGATGATAAGTTATATTGTCTTGAAATGCTAGTGAACATAGTGTTGGTTTTTGATTAGCAGCTGTGTGCTATCTGCATGTTGCAAAGTTTGACTTAAAAGTTGCTCCCTGTACTTTAGAAGGAAGGGGATACAATGGTAGCTTAGTTGTTGATGTAAATAACTGAAGGTGGCTGTGATTGCACTGCTGCAATCACTGTTTCTATGGTAGCTTAAGAGTTTGGGTTGTAGTCTATCATTTTGTGCCAAAACATATTCTTGTTACCATATTGACACAGGATTTTAGTTCATAAATTTTTTTGCTTATATATATTACTAACAGCAGCAGTAAATTATTACTATACCATTAGTTAACTGCTAGTTAATGCTCGTTGCTGCATTAACTAATGTTAATTAATGGTTAATTATTGGACCCTTATTGAAAAGTGTTACCATGCATGCAATACACACGATCTGCATGTATCTATTGAAGATTTGAACTATTGAACATTTATCTGAAGGTAAAGTCTACATTTCCAGACATATCTTATCAGCAAATGAAACTGCAGAAGTGGCAAGTTCTACGTGTGGCGATAGGATTAGGCAGTCTCACTCTCTCGTTGGTTTCTCCAGTCAGTCAGGGCAATGCTTCT
This sequence comes from Lota lota, assembly GCA_026745465.1. NCBI lineage: Eukaryota > Metazoa > Chordata > Actinopteri > Gadiformes > Lotidae > Lota > Lota lota. The sequence goes on along the minus strand of JACYXH010000690.1, from coordinate 3,519,092 downwards.
GTTGCTAACTGTGGTGCTGCAGACCCAGCACTGCCTGTAACCTGCTGCCCAGCAGAGTATCAGAGCTTGAAATTAAGTGTATTCCACCAGCATTTACCAACACTTTTAAGCACCACTGCCACTGACTGCCACCCAGTGACAAGCTAATAGCCAGGATCTATCTGGAGGGCTTAACAGTACAAGCCACCCTTTATTCAGTGTTTAGCTTTAGTTAAAAATCTAGAAAATATCTACATTTCTGCATTTGGTCATTTGTTGAACGGTGGGCCAGTTTGTCTTGCCCTCAGGGATAATGGTTGTTTAGTAATAAGTACGCAGTGACAGGTTAACAATCACTGTCCGCTACACCAAACATCAAGTCCATGGGGCAATAAATGACCAGAGCGCAAATACAGAATAATTTACTTGCTACTAAGCATGCTGTTAAGAAAATGCTCTTCGTGGCCAGTAACATACCAGTAACATGTCAGTAACATACCAGTAACATACCAGTAACATATTAGTAACATGTCAGTAACATGTCCGTAACATACCAGTAACATATCAGTAACATGTCAGTAACATGTCAGTAACATACCAGTAACATACCAGTAACATATCAGTAATATACTAGCAACATGTCTGTAACATGTCCGTAACATGTCCGTAACATATCAGTAACATACCAGTAACATGGCCAAGGAGAGCACTGTGTGCGCTCATTGCCACCATATATATATATATACACACACACACACACACACACACACACACACACACACACACACACACACACACACACACACACACACACACACACACACACACACACACACACACACACACACACACACACACACACACACACACACACACACACACGATGGGTGCTATAATAGTAATTCAATGCTTTAAGACACCAAAATACATGCTTTATAGTGTGTGTACATGCATGTGTGCACGCGTTGACAAATCATCCATGACCAGTTGATGAGTTGGTTAAGATGAGAGAATAGGAGGGAGGAAATAGGCAATTGGATAGGAGGTGGAGTGTGTAGGAGTTCAGAGGAGCGAAGGAGGTCAGGAGGGGTGGAGCCGCGAGGAAAGGGGAGACAGAGGGGTGGGGGAGGGGAGGGAGGGCCCAGGGCGGCTGTGCTGGCAGAGGTGCTGCTGGGCCTGGGTTCCTGCAGGCTGGAGCCAGCGGCGGCTAGCTGCACACGGTTGGCTGTGGCGGTTGCTGTTCTGCCTCCCCGTCCTCCGCTGGTCTCCCCCAGCGACCGTCGCTGCTGCATTTTTTGCATGACTGTTTGGACAACGGATAACAGCGCTGGGCTACCCCAGAGTACAATTTGCCACATAAGGTTATCTACTGCTGTTTGGGCAGTTGAATCAACCATTGTCCGGCATTAACCAGTTCAGGTCCAGCTTCAGCGGCCAGTATAGGTTCCTTTATGTTTGTATGTTGCGTTGGGTTTTATGAATGTGAAATGGCGTCCGGAGTAAATCTGGCTCGCATGGTACCAGATGTTTCCATGTTAAATGGATGGTAGGGAGCGACAAAATGCAGGAGGAATGCCATTTCCTTCTTTTGGATTTGTATCTGGTTGTGCAACACCTTTTTTCAGCCGAAGGCCAATATAAATTTTAATTGATTCAATTTATATGTAAAATAACGTTTTACATATTTGTTGAATAGGTAAATATTATGACCATAAAAACTAAAAGTCTGAAAAGGTACAGTTCCTTTCATGCTGTAAACGACATCGCTGTTTGCTGACCCTGGGTTATGTTACATAATATTTCTTCCCAGTACCTTCATTGTACACACACACAGAGAGAGAGAGAGAGAGAGAGAGAGAGAGAGAGAGAGAGAGAGAGAGAGAGAGAGAGAGAGAGAGAGAGAGAGAGAGAGAGAGAGAGAGAGAGAGAGAGAGAGAGAGAGAGAGAGAGAGAGAGAGAGAGAGAGAGAGAGAGAGAGAGAGAGAGAGAGAGAGAGAGAGAGAGAGAATTTTCAAGCAATATTTAACCCATTTTGTATAAAATACACTTCCTCACCTTGGTGTGATTGTGTCCCTCCGTGAAGTTTGACGGCTGGTTTTGTTGCTCCATATACTGACATCGAACAACACATATCAAGATCGAACTGTCATACTGTGATTGCTATTTTATATATGCATATCAATTACATAATCCATTGTGTTTGTATTTTGTACTTCCATTCGAATTGTTTCTAGTTTTTCCAAAAATTCTAATTGGAAACAAAATATGGCAAAAAGGTGAAACATTGCTTCAAGAGATTGATGGTTTAAAAGGGTTACCTGCTTTGTGGTCTCAGGGTTGACTGGTTTACATATGAAACAGCTAGCCTGGGAAGCACACAGAGCTGCGATCTCATGGTTTATTTTATGCATCTGAACCCCCTCCTGTTCAGACAGATTCCCAGCAGACTTGGCCAATCACAACCGTTTATCTAATATGGGCCGGGCTTAATAGCATGACAATAGTGATTTCAATTGTGGTGCATGTGGAGGTTTGAGCGAGCGACCTGTGGCTCTAGCGCTAGTGCTGAAATGGTGGCGAACATGGCATAGTGTTTCTGTGGCAGGTTGTGATGGTTGAATCTGCCACCTCACAACCGTCTGTCTAATATGGTGTGTTTAGTACGATGACTGTACAGAGGAGAGCGCCCTATGGCAGCGCAGTGGAGGCATTTTCATAATCAACCAAGACGGCTGCCGCTGATGTGTCACGCGTTTCGTTGCTCTGATTGGCTGTAGGCCTATCCACATTTGCGTCCAGAGGCATCTTGGTCTGCGCCCGTTGATAACGACCCTTGGAAATGGAAAATGAACTGAGAGGTTCCAGTCTAATACACAACCATAAGTCCTTTTGGGCGGGGTTTCACAATAGCTGTGTTTGCATTCTCTGGTATTTGTGTGGATTTTATAATTGATCTTATGCACAAAACTCCTGAAAGATCCCAAAACACAACTTTTGAAAGAGATGCAGTGAAAGTTGAAGGGAGCGGTAGAGGGATGATGCATCATACGGCCTCCGAGAAGGCAGCTCGTTGGCATGGCCATCACACGTTGTATTGCTGGACATTGCATTTCTTTGTAGCATCATTTCCACCCCAGTTAGTGCTTCTTGGATGTTGTTGCCAAGCAACCATGATGGGTGCTGTTTGGATGGACGCTGCTGTAGACCATCGTTGATGAAACATGGAGCAATGTGAATGTAGTGGAACCAGCGATGTTTGGGCCTTCAGGTATTACTAGAAAGAAATACCTAATCATTGAATTATGCAGAAGTACAAAACACACACACACACACACACACACACACACACACACACACACACACACACACACACACACACACACACACACACACACACACACACACACACAAACTTTAATGCACACAAATACGAAGACACACAGACAGAGAGACAGAAAGACACAGCAACACACAGACACACACCATAGATGTGGTTCCTGGGTTTGGTTGCCTGTGTGGGGGTCTGTTGTGTTTTGCTGTAGTCTATGTTGAGAACAGCTTGACACCAACAACACAACCTTCACTCTTTCTATTTGCAGTTCTATATCTGTTTCTCTTTCTGTCCCAACATGAAACAGACTGCTGTGGATGTTGTGTTGTGAATGTTGTTGGGCTTTTCATGTCCACTCACTCTTGATCTTGTCCTTACGTTAGCTTTTGAAGCTTGTGTGTGTGTGTGTGGGTGTGAATGTGTGTGTGTGTGTGTGTGTGCGTTTGTGATTGTGTGTGTGTGTGTGTTTGCGATTGTGTGTGTGTGTGTGCAAGCACAAATCATAAATCATGGTGATTTTTACATCCTGGATCTTGGCAGACTTCCTGGGCTCCTCTTCTTCTGTCTGTTCCTGGAGAGTGGTGCGTGTTTAGAAGAGTGTTTTCTCCATGGCCTTGCTCAGCTACTGCTGCTGTCAAGGTGAGCCGCATTCTTAACGAAGCCACCAGATTAAAACCTCCCTCAGTGTATCAAGCCAGGGCTAATGCCAACCTGTGAGTACAAATGAGAGGATTCACAAACACATACCAACATATACAGAGACTCAAGTATAACAGCCAAACACACACACGCGCGCACACACAAATGCAAATGTTTTTCTGAAGTGTATCTGGAACAAAATTTCAGGAAAATCACTTAATCAGCAGAGAGAGAGAGAGAGAGAGAGAGAGAGAGAGAGAGAGAGAGAGAGAGAGAGAGAGAGAGAGAGAGAGAGAGAGAGAGAGAGAGAGAGAGAGAGAGAGAGAGAGAGAGAGAGAGAGAGAGAGAGAGAGAGAGAGAGAGAGAGAGAGAGAGAGAGAGAGAGAGAGAGAGAGAGAGAGAGAGAGAGAGAGAGGAGAGAGAGAGAGAGATCATCAACACACTCAAACAAATCCATGACCCTCCACACGGGACCTACAGTGTTGCTCAGCAAACACATTTCAAACAGACCCCCAGCAATGACGGCTGGCCTCACATGACGGCCCCAAGTTGCGGCCCCCATAACAACGCATGCTGCTCCTGGGCGCTCCTCCATCTCCCCCCACGGTTCTCCTCCCCCTCCCCCCGCGGTTCTCCTCCATCTCCCCCAACGGTTCTCCTCCACCTCCCCCCACGGTTCTCCTCCACCTCCCCCCATGGTTCTCCTCCACCTCCCCCCACGGTTCTCCTCCACCTCCCCCCGCGGTTCTCCTCCACCCTCCCCCAACGGTTCTCCTCCCCCTCCCCCCACGGTTCTCCTCCCCCTCCCCCCACGGTTCTCCTCCACCTCCCCCCACGGTTCTCCTCCACCTCCCCCCACGGTTCTCCTCCACCTCCCCCCACGGTTCTCCTCCACCTCCCCCCATGGTTCTCCTCCACCTCCCCCCATGGTTCTCCTCCACCTCCCCCCATGGTTCTCCTCCACCTCCCCCCACGGTTCTCCTCCACCTCCCCCCACGGTTCTCCTCCCCCTCCCCCCATGGTTCTCCTCCACCCCCCCCCGCGGTTCTCCTCCCCCTCCCCCCGCGGTTCCCTCCCACAGTTCCAGGGCTTCATTCCATCTATCGCCAGTTACAACCCATTTCTCCGTACCCAGGGAAACACTTGTGTGAGAGAGCAGAGAGAAAGGGGAGAGATGGCTTTGATGTGGAATAGATATTCAAGCTGGCCAACTGGATTTTTCTTTCTTTCTTTATCTTTTCCCTTGTTCTCTCCTTCATTCTGTCTGTCTTTTATTATTTTTGTCTTTCTTTATTTCTTGTCCTTGATCCTTGGTGGTTATTCCCCATTCCGTATCGATTCATTCTTCATCAGACATGAAAGAGCGAGCACAGAGCACTCGAAGAGTTTTATGTCATGATATGTCTTGGTGTGCGTTTGGCGCAATCCCCCGCTTCAATATATTTGATTGTACTACAGTGCGTGTGTGTGTGCGCGTGTGTGCATGTGTGCAGATCATCCAACCTAAAGCCCTTCTCTAACTGGATCAAAGTATCCGCTCCACCCTTTACTGAGTGGGCAGTCGAAAGTACCAAACATTGTACTAACTGTAGTATGTCCGTCTATCTGTCTGTCTGTTGTCCGTCTATCTGGCTGTTGTCCATCTGTCTGTCTACTGTCCGTCTATCTGTCTGCTGTCCGTCTATCTGTCTGCTGTCTGTCTATCTGTCGGTCTGCTGTCCGTCTATCTGTCTACTGTCCGTCTATCTGTCTGCTGTCCGTCTATCTGTCTGCTGTCCATCTATCTGTCTGTCTGCTGTCCATCTATGTGTCTGCTGTCCGTCTATCTCTCTGCCCGCTGTCCGTCTATCTGTCTGCTGTCTCATTGGCTCGTTGTTGGCATTGTCAACGCTGTAACGGAGAGGGAAGAGATGATTCTTGCTGTTTGTCTCATGACATCGATCCTGTTTGAACTGAATTCACCCCGTCTTTTCTAACCACAAGTAAAGGACATTGAGGGGATCAGGAGACCAGATTAGCCTGAAGAAACGGACTTGTCGAGATGTTGACAATGACTGGGCCAACATTGTGATTTGAGGTTTTTATGCTATTATACCATAACAACAAAACAAAGAAACACTGTGTGTGTGTGCGTGTGCGTGTGTGCGTGTGTGTGGTTAAGCATTCTGGGGCAGTACCATCCTGTGTTGCTATGCTAAGAGACAGCTGGTCTGATTGTAGGAGGTGAAAGAGAGCGAGAGAGAGAATAGAGATAAGGAGAGGGAGAGGGAGAGAGGGCACAGTGGGAAAGAGTTATCTGAGGAGAAAATGAATGGATAGAGAGCATGGTGCGGAGGGGAGGGGATGAGGAGGGAGGATAAGGGGGGAGGAGACGAGAAAAACAAAAATGATAGCAAGAATGTGAAAATGAGTGTCTACGTGTGTATATAGATGGATGGAGAGAATAATTTAGCTCATGTATAAATCTTTCTCTCCCTGACTTGATATTCTCTCTACAGGAAGGTGTGTGTGTGTGTGTAATATGGTGATTGGAAGATGATCTATATCTGTTTGGCCTTGAGCAGCAATTGGTGTCTATAGCTTTATTGCACACACACAGGCACACACACACACACACACACACACACAGACACACACATACACACGGTTGGTTAATTCAGGGTACATTTAGATGAGAGAATTTTGCCTCCGCTTGTAAATCAGTCAGTTTAAGTACTTTCTCTCCCTCTGCTTCTAGTTTACCGTGTGTGTGTGTGTGTGTGTGTGTGTGTGTGTGTGTGTGTGTGTGTGTGTGTGTGTGTGTGTGTGTGTGTGTGTGTGTGTGTGTGTGTGTGTGTGTGTGTGTGTGTGTGTGTGTGTGTGTGTGTGTGTGTCTTTGCCAAGTTAAGGTCTCAGCTTGACTGGTTAGACTTTTTCTTCTCTGGATCAATGAACACAAAGAATAGTGTCCAACCCCCTGGGGTGTGTGTGTGTTTGTGTGTGTGTGTACATTGTATCAAATACATTTACATTAATGCAGTTGTGATTTTTCATGTTTTCATGTGTTTTCAGGCATGTTTGTTTCTTCACCTCTTCTCATCCTTCACAAATGCCTCTGAGTTTTGCTTTACATTTTCTATGCATTGATAGGATGGAGAGAGAGAGAGAGAACGGAATTATTGTCTAAACAGATGTATGTATGTGCATGTGTGTGTGCGTGTGCGTGCGTGCGTGCGAGAGATCAATATGTGAATGGCGCTCAGCCAATTTCTTATCTTCCTTCTGCTGTCATTTCCTCCTCTTGTCTCCTCCTGTCCTTCCTCAACACCTTTCTCCATCTCTACGTCTCTGTGCCTGCCTCCATTTCTCATTACTTATGGGACTACAATGTCTCTCTCTCTCTCTCTCTATCTCTCTCGCTCTCGCTCTCGCTCTCTCTCTGTCTCTGTCTCTCTCTCTGTCTGTGTGTGTGTGTATTCTTATCCATCTCTGTCCCTTTCTCGCTTTGTCTCTCTCTAACTCTACCTTCCTCTATGTAACTCTGTATGTTGTGCTAAGAGGAAGGCCTTGGCTCTGAGGACTGTATTTTCTATACAAGCAGTGATGGACTGTATCTGAGTGCATTTTCTCCACCACTGTAGTCATTCAAGTATATGGATTTGACCTGAGTGTGGGTCATCTTTGGAATGTGAGTTGATATTCAAGCTTATTCCGACGTATCGAGCGGTATTGTTTCCACAAACATTGCCGATCATTATCCTGTGCTGCCTTTTTAATTCTGGTGTGCACGGTGAAGACGAGATTCAGGGAAATACAACCAGTCGACAGGGAGGTGACTCAGCAGGGACCTCATGATATCATGTAACCATGTTTGTTTGCCGATACAACATGTAGGCCTATTGGTATTCTGTAATAATTGGGATTCTGCAAGTATTGCGATATGTTATAGCGATTTTCTTTGTGCGATCCTACCTCCAGTGTGGGTTCACGTAGAAGCTGTGGTTGGGGTTCTCCCGGTGCGTGGGTGTCCACCTCTGTGTCTAAATGAAGGGGCTGAACAGAGCAGAATGGACCTGATGCACAGTGACTAACAGGTGAATACACTATCAGGCCTTCTGTAGAACAGTACCATCCATTTGCTTCCACGAATATGACAGCTAAGTTTCTGGCGTAAAGGTTTTAAATACTAACAAATCAGGTTGAGTGAAACACTCAACCTGATGATACCAGTAATGTACTGAACGTGCTCATCATCCCGACTGAAAGGCTTTCAGCGCAGGACTACAGTAGTGGAGACGGAAGCAGTGTAACACGGAAGCAGTGTAACACAGACGCAGTGTAACACAGACGCAGTGTAACACAGACGCAGTGTAACACAGACGCAGTGTAACACAGACGCAGTGTAACACAGACGCAGTGTAACACAGACGCAGTGTAACACAGACGCAGTGTAACACAGACGCAGTGTAACACAGATGCAGGCGAACACAGACGCAGTGCGACACAGACGTAGTGTGACACAGATGCAGGCGAACACAGACGCAGTGTAACACAGACGCAGTGGAACACAGACGCAGGCGAACACAGACGCAGTGTTACACAGACGCAGTGTAACACAGATGCAGGTGAACACAGACGCAGCGTAACACAGACACAGTGTAACACAGACGCAGTGGACCACAGACGCAGGCGAACACAGACGCAGTGGAACACAGACGCAGTGGAACACAGACGCAGTGCAACACAGACGCAGTGTAACAGACGCAGTGTAACAGACGCAGTGTAACACAGACGCAGTGTAACACAGACGCAGGCGAACACAGACGCAGGCGAACACAGACGCAGGCGAACACAGACGCAGTGTTACACAGACGCAGTGTAACACAGACGCAGCGGATCACAGACGCAGGCGAACACAGACGCAGTGGAACACAGACGCAGTGCAACACAGACGCAGTGCAACACAGACGCAGTGCAACACAGACGCAGTGTAACACAGACGCAGTGTAACACAGACGCAGTGTAACACAGACGCAGTGCAACACAGACGCAGTGCAACACAGACGCAGTGCAACACAGACGCAGTGCAACACAGACGCAGTGTAACACAGACGCAGGCGAACACAGACGCAGTGTAACACAGACGCAGTGGAACACAGACGCAGGCGAACACAGACGCAGTGTAACACAGACGCAGGCGAACACAGACGCAGTGTAACACAGACGCAGTGGAACACAGACGCAGGCGAACACAGACGCAGTGTAACACAGACGCAGGCGAACACAGACGCAGTGGAACACAGACGCAGTGTAACACAGACGCAGTGGAACACAGACGCAGTGGAACACACAGCTGTCAGCAACTGTCGCTGCATCGTTGTTACTACATTCAAACCTCCTTATCTGCTTGGCGTCGACATTTAGTTTAGTCAATGAGCACATCCGCTGATCGGTTATCAGCTGATTAGGTCTTTTATGGAACTCCCAGATAGCACTGTTTGATGCCAGCATCCTTCACCAGAGCTGCGGCGAGGTTTCTATTGAGGGGTTTATTTCTACACACATCGCTGGTGCATGTGCGTGAGCTTCCGTCTCTGTAACACTGAAATGTGCTGTTTTCGTGCGTTTATTTCAAAGAACTCAAACCCTTGCTTTGTAAATGATCCCTTTGTTGGTGCGTTTGGAATGGCGCCGAGTGCACGGTCACCGGGTTCAGAGGCGCATGACCTCGGGTGACTGCAGGCCGTCAATACACAGCCTTCTCTCCTGTATAAATAGTACACATCTGATGCCCACTTCAATTGAATCGTCTTGTCAGATAGAACTGACTGCATCGTTATTATTCCTTTTTTATGTTTACATGTTGCTTATCCTATAGGCTATACACCCCACTATGTCCACCATTTTCAAACCACTCCAGCTGATGTAAAGGAAACAATAATACAATAAAGCCATTTAATGTTTTGTTTGCTCTGGCATATGTGTCAGGCCCCCCCTCACATTCAGATTTCCTGGGCCAATCACAATCGTTAATCTCATATGGGCGGGTTTAATACGATGACGCGTCCTATAGGAGCGCCGTTGGGGTATTTTCATATTCAAAGAAACTGCTGCTGATGTGTCACACGTTCGTTTGCTCTGATTGGCTGTAGGTCTATCAATTGCGTCCAGAGGCATTTTGGTCTGCGCCCGTCCACAACGCCTCTTGGAAATCAGAAAAGGTTCCAGAGCAATACGCGTCAGTGAATTGGTCTGGCGGTGTCGCTCTAGCCCTCATGAGCTTATTCCGATAACCAATTATCTTCAGCTTTGATGCCATCTAAAGGGGCAGGAGAAAGAGATGGTGAGAGATAAGAAGGAGATAAGATAGGACGAGACTTCTTTGATCCTAGATGGGACTGCGTGTGCTGCAGCATCAAGCGCAGGAGACTAGCGGGAGAAGATAAGAGTTACAAATTGCAGCTTAACCCTTTTAAACCGGGTGCTTTAGTCAGAAAACAAAACAAAGGCTTTACTCTGGCTCTGCGCCACATTGAGCAAGTGGTGTGGGACATCAGAGAACCCCGCCTTGTCGCGCGTCATGAAAACACACCGCCCGGCACCCCGCCCTGCGCAGCCTCCCCGCCTTGCCCGGGTTTTCCATCCGCTGGGGCCGTCGGTCCGAGCGGTTTGAGCTGGCCCGCCGCCCCGTGGCGGTTGATCAGAGGGATGTGTTGAGCTGTGCAGCGGTCTCCAGGTGCGGGCCAGCTAGCCGTAGCGCTGGCCGCTCCGCCAGCTGTCGCCGGGCAGAAGGGGCCGGAGCAGGTCAAGGAGAGCACGGCAGTGGGTCAACAATATTCGAGTTGTTTTTGTCAAAATTCACCAGTTTTTTTTTTTTTTTTTTTTTTGGAGCCAGGGGACAAATCCCCGTGGTCTCCCGGGCTGGAACTGGCACAGTGCACAAATTAGCATTGGTAGCATTTTGCTACCTTTTTTAAGCACATCATTTTTATGAATTCTTTCTCTCTCTCTCTCTCGCTCTCTCTCTCTCGCTCGCTCGCTCGCTCTGTGTTTCTCTCTCTCTCGCTCTCTCTCTGTGTTTCGCTCCATTCAGCCCATTTTCTAATTTCTAATTTTGGTTCAAACTGAGAATAGAACAAAATGTTTCTCATAACCATCAAATAAGAGTGCAGATAAGTGACAAAGGTGGAGGATTTTGTGACAAGATAGACAACCTTGTGCTACTTTTGATGTCATAACAAAATGGAATGAAAGAGATTATTATTATTATTATTATTATTATTATTATTATACATTGGGTGTATAAAATTGATTTTCTTTACGTAAAGATAAATACATTTTTTAGATTCTTTGTTGGCCAACAATAACGTGATGCATTTATTTGATATGGTCAAAAAGGTTATTTTATATTGTCGAAGGAGTACCATATCATTGTTTAATAACAACAACAATGACAAAATATTGATAGGAACAAGAGACACATAAATACACAGATTACAAATAGGCATGGGAGCAAGGAGTAATAGCTCAGACAGAAACAAAACAAGAACAGATTGATCGCTCACTCAATGTCAATTTCCCTGGAAAGTGTTTCGTGGCAATGATGGAACATTGGTTTTCTCATGAAGATTATTACTAGTGCTTGTCTGCTATTTACGTTATCTCCATATTCTCTCTGTTCTGCTCTGTCCTGAGTGTTAAGAGAATTGGCAGCCATTCCCACGTCGGGGAGTGTATCATCTACGTGCAGACCGTGAGTCTAATGCTGTCACTTGACTCAAGGTGATCAAGCACACTTGTAGGAAAAGTGTTGTTTTCATTTCAGGGCTCCTCAACTCTTCGTGTTCCAATTTATTTGTGTCTTTAATTGAATAGTTTTGTGTCATGTTCCTAATGCGTATTCGCTCGAACAAACTGTGAAAACATTTGAGGTTATGAGATGCGTTATAAACAATGTGTTCTCCAACCTGAACGACATCACTTTCCTAAAAAAGACCAATATGAGCGTAGGCTGGCACGGTCAGCCAATAGGCTGGCACCGCTCAGCCAATAGGGTGGCACCGGTCAGCCAATAGGCTGGCACCGCTCAGCCAATAGGCTGGCACCGCTCAGCCAATAGGCTGGCACCGCTCAGCCAATAGGCTGGCACCGCTCAGCCAATAGGGTGGCACCGGTCAGCCTATTGACTGGCACCGCTCAGCCAATAGGCTGGCACCGGTCAGCCAATAGGCTGGCACCGGTCAGCCTATTGACTGGTCGAAGACAGCAGCAATATGACACCTATGTCACGTTTCTTTATACCAAAACCACATGGATGACATTTGTTTTATTATATATTGGCATCCATATGCGTTTTGATAACATTTCTATGGAAGAATGTGCATTTTATTTTCATAATCTTCTTTCAGTTAATTTTTATTTTGTTTAGTTACTGGATATGGCCGCTGCTAGCCTTGAAACCACGAGCTTACAAGTTGTCATTATCTTTGCGTTGTGTGGTCATCTGAGCTGTTACGTTAAGTTTACACAGCCTTCTCTCCTCTCTCCTGTATGAATAGTACATATCTGATGCCCACTTCTATTGAATCATCTTGTTAGATAGAACTGACTGCAACGTTATTATTCCTTTTTTATGTTTACATGTTGCTTATCCTATAGGCTATACACCACAATGTCCACCATTTTCAAACCACTCCAGCTGATTTAAAGGAAACAATAATAAAATAAAGCCATTTAATGTTTTGTTTGCTCTGGCATATGTGTCAGGCCCCCCTCACATTCAGACAGAATCTCTCTCTCTCTCTTTCCCTCTCTCTTTCTCTCTTCCCCTCTCTCCTCTCGCTCTTGAGAGCTCTCGCTCTCTGTTACATTAAGTGTCTTGTGTATTTCAATACAATCTTTGATTTCCCCCATGGGATGACATTGTTCTTCTTTGGGACGGGCCAGGCCGACGTGTTTTTGTGGGGCAACCCAGAAGTTAATGTTTGCTTTGCTTCCTCCAAAAAGGCATTCCAAAGGATAATTGTATATATCCATTTTGTTGATCAAGATAATCATGACAAATGAGTGCCGCTTTGAAGGTTTTTGAAGCGTGAATGCATGAATAAAGGTGGACGTTTTGTGAACAGCCTAATGGTGCCTCTCTGGTCATTTCACTCACTTAGGAACCTTGCTAGGCAAAAAGGACTGTTGGCCCGCCGTCCTCCTCTCCTTTATATGAATCTGGGCAATCCATTCTACTAGAATAATCAATTTGGAGGCGCTAAGCTCTACAGGAAGTTATGTAATTGGTAGGTGAACTAGGGGTCAAGGACACTTATAAAAGAGACCTGGGGTCTCTTTTATATGCGACTTCCACACAGTCGTCCCAAGATGCCCCCAGTTGATGGGTCTAATAGCCAAGTTCCATCTCTTTCCAGCGAATTTAGATGAATTTACAGCAACGCCTTTGTTGTCAATGCGTTTCAATGATAATTCTTTGTGAGTCACTTCCTGTAAGGCTAGAGCCCTCAAATGGATCGTTTTAGTAGACCACATTGCCCTGACTCATATCCAGACATCTCTATCTTGCTCCCAAGTCCTTCTGTGCCACCATGGATGGTGTGTTTGCATCATTTCCTGTGATCATCTTCTTTTGTCTGCCTTTTATACTTTGATTGCATTCACGCTTTGATCAATCTTTAAAGCGGTATTAATTTGTCATGATTATCTTGTAAAACAAAACGTATTTATACAATTGTTGGCAGAAACAAAGCTAACATAAACTCCCCAAAAAACCACGCCGGCCTGGTCCTCCTCAAAGAAGAAGAAAAAGAAGAAATGTCCTCCCTGGATCACTGGAAAATCCACGCTTATATTGAGAGATCATTGAGAGATCAACAGTTACATAAAGTAACAGCTCAGATGACTACACAACGCAATGGTTCAAACTAAACGCAAGCTGTGTGGTTTCAAGGGTAGCAGCGTCCATCTTAATCACCATAGCAATGAGTAACTAACAAGCTAAACATCATATCAATTCACAGTGCGAAGACTATGAAATGAAAAGGCACATTTCTCGCTATAGATGCTATCAAAACGCATTTTAGTGCTGAAAATGCATCGTAAAATGTTGCATTTTTCATTTCTTATTTTATCTCATCCATTTTGTTTTAGAACAGACAGAAACTTGACATATGTGACATATTGCTGGCTTCTTAAACCAATCATCATGGGTCGCATGAATTTAAAAATTTGAAGTGCTTGCAATGTTCAAAATGAAAAATATTGAATGTAATTATGGTCTGATCCCTTATTTGGGCAGAACATATGTATCAAAGTCAATCGGTAGGCACTGCTGTACATTATTGTCTGCACAATAGAAAGGTCTTTCTCCTTACGTTTTGAATCACTGGTCAAATATTGTACCATAGTCTACAATACATTTGGGGCCAAAACATTGTGTGTGTGTGTGTGTGTCTCTCTCTCTCTCTCTCTCTCTCTCTCTCTCTCTCTCTCTCTCTCTCTCTCTCTCTCTCTCTCTCTCTCTCTCTCTCTCTCTCTCTCTCTCTCTCTCTCTCTCTCTCTCTCTCTCTCTCTCTCTCTCTCTCTCTCTCTCTCTCTCTCTCTCTCTCTCTCTCTCTCTCTCTCTCTCTCTCTCTCTCTCTCTCTCTCTCTCTCTCTCTCTCCATGTGCCAATCTCGCTCGCCATGTGCCAATCTCGCTCAACATGACATTGATGAAAAAGAATTTCATGGTGTTTATATTCCTTTACATTCACTCACTCTCTGTACCACAAACACGCACAAACACTAACAAGCTAAACAACATATCAATTCATGCAAACATGCACACATGCATTCACACACACACGTGCACGAACACACACGTGCACGAACACATGCACAAACGCACACGCGAGCACACACACACACACACACACACATTCTCTTTGAATCAACATTTAGGGGAAAATAAACGAAAAGGAAATCTCTTTGATCAGAAGAACTGTTTGGATACCGCATGACAGGCAATCTAAATCACTAATGTCTGCTGGAGACACACACACACACACACACACACACACACACACACACACACACACACACACACACACACACACACACACACACACACACACACACACACACACACACACACACACACACACACACACACACACACTTTCTTTTCAAGAAGGGTTCAAAGATTAGCCTGGGGTGCACTCGCCTGTGAACGATTGCCTTTCTTTCTACATCTCTCCCTTTTCTTCCTTTCGCTCCGGTGTAAATACCTCTCCATTGCTTTTCTCTGCCTCTGGATCCTCTGTCACCAGCTCTCTCTCCTCCTTCCTCTCCCCCTCTCTTCCCCCTTCCTCTCACTCTTCTGTCACTACCTCTTTTTCCTTCTATCTCTCACGTTCTCTTTCTCTTAGGACAACATATTAGTTTTAACGCACACGCAGCGTGTGTGGGCGTGCTGTGAGCCATGGAGATCTTTCTCTATAAACATGTCACCGCTGGGGCTCCACTCTCATCTGTTTATACTTTCATCTCTCCCCTCGGTTCCTCGGCCTTTATTCTCTCTCTCCACCTTCGGGACAAGTCTTCTTCCTCTGCATTGTTTAACTATGCTGTTTTTTACTCTTACAAGCCCCCCAGCAATGCTTCTGAATTCATTAGTCCTTCCAACGATGGCATATTTGTCGTTATGTTGTTTGTTATTTTTTGTCTGCTACGTTACATTAATTCTTTTTTTATCTGCTGCACGGACACAACCACTTCTTTTGTACTCACATTCTCTGACCTCTCTTCTTTGACCTCTTTGTCATTTCAGTTGAATTAGCGATCAGCAAGCTAAGCTACAGCACTGGCATCACTTAGCGTGCTACACCTACCGCTTTTGTGTGTGTGTGTGTGTGTGTGTGTGTGTGTGTGTGTGTGTGTGTGTGTGTGTGTGTGTGTGTGTGTGTGTGTGTGTGTGTGTGTGTGTGTGTGTGTGTGTGTGTGTGTGTGTGTGTGTGTGTGTGTGTGTGTGTAATGATGTCATCCAGCTGGAAAAGGCAGAATTGTTTTGTTGTTGTTCCGTTGCTTTCTTTTTAATCAGCCGTAGCAACTCTTGACAGCTTGTCATTGAGTGTGTACAGTGTGTACTCTCCCCTCTGGCTGATAGTTTGTCAAACATTGGAACTGTCAATCACGGCTAGCTGCGGGTGACAGACGAAACGGCAGCCAAACAATGCTTTCCCGCCGTTCCATTGGTAGTCACATGCCGACCACTCGCAAAACAGTTGGGCTACACTCACTAAAGTAAATCCAAACATGAGAACGGATTCAAAAATTAGCCAGGTTCATTTGGACACCGCAAGGGGTAAGTGCCAAGGGAGTAAGTGCTAAGGGAGTAAGTGCTAAGGGAGTAAGTGCTAAGGGAGTAAGTGCTAAGGGAGTAAGTGCTAAGGGAGTAGGTGCTAAGGGAGTAGGTGCTAAGAGGGTAAGTGGTAAGGGAGTAGGTGCTAAGGGGGTAAGTGCTAAGGGGGTAAGTGCTAAGGGGGTAAGTGTGCAAGGGAGTGTGCAGAAGGCACGCCTGCTGATGTGTTAAATTCGTGGCAAATTAAATCAAAAAGTGGCACAGAGATCAATCCATAGACCTACCTCATCTCGCCCGTGACCTGACATACACTGAGCCCCCGCGCGCAAAGACACACACACACACACACACACACACACACACACACACACACACACACACACACACACACACACACACACACACACACACACACACACACACACACACACACACCTTGTTGGCTAACTCTTGCAGCTATGCTTCATCACGCCATCTGGCTAGTCTAGCATGGCTGATCCTAGTTGCTGGTACTGCTAACTATAATATGCTTCTGCCACCCTCCCTCCCCTTCTGGTCTCCGGTTCTCTCTCTTTTATTCCATCACCCCGTCCCTCCCACACTGTGCCCTCCCAGCCTCTCTCGCTCCAAAAATAGCAGCACGTCTCCAGTTCTCCTACACACAGTGAGGAGAAGGAAGACGTGACTAAAAAGTAAGTTATGCAGAAACGTTAGTTTCAACTCCTGTGTGTGTGTGTGTGTGTGTGTGTGTGTGCGCGTGTATGTGTGTGTGTGTGGTCAACAGCCATAAGGTATGGCATGCTTATCAAGAGGAACACTTGGTCTAATTCTCCCTCTATATATACACATTGCACAAAGTGAGTCTCTCTCTCTCTCTCTCTCTCTCTCTCTCTCTCTCTCTCTCTCTCTCTCTCTCTCTCTCTCTCTCTCTCTCTCTCTCTCTCTCTCTCTCTCTCTCTCTCTCTCTCTCTCTCTCTCTCTCTCTCTCTCTCTCTCTCTCTCTCTGTGGGTGTGTTTTGTGGGGGAGTTGAAAGATGCTGGAGTAGGATATTGATCTGGACCCCCACTCCCTCACCCCCCCCCCCCCCCCCCTCCAACACACACCACCCCAAGACTTCTTCTCAGAACTGTGTGTGTGGTTAAAAATGCAAACAGCCTCTGCTTATTTGGCTGTACGCCATGAGTGTGTGTGTGGGAGGGAGACAATGCACCTAGACACTAACACACATGCAGACTAATGGCATACAGCCAAGTGTGTGTGTGTGTGTGTGGCGAGCAGTGTGATTAACTCTGGCTCACACCACAGTGAGCCAGGTTTGTTGGCCAATTTTCTTCCAGCCTAACATACAGGTACTCCTTATCGCCTAAAACAGCTGCATTAAAGAATACACTCAATACCACATTGGTTAAATTAAATTTCTCGCCACTTCATCGAGAAAACAACATTAAAAAACGAATGGAAACAGCTCTACCCATTGTTAGAGCTTATGAAGGATTAAACTGTTTCTGAGTGTGGAGTCCAGGAGCTGTGAAGGGCTTCAATGGATTTGAATTTGATGAAGTGCACCCCAGACCTGATGGGGGCAGTGTCACGAAAGTCTGTCTAATGTCTGATGATGTCGATCCCAATGAGGCCTTGTTTATCCTCTCTCACTCTCTCTCTATGTCTCTTGCTATTTCTGCCTGATAGACTAAGAAATTTGCCTTTGCAAAAGCATTGATCTTCACAGAGACTCATACATATACACAAATATATAGACACAACAGATCAATGTGTGTAAACACACACACACACACACACACACTACCCAATAGCAAATATTCTCCAGCTAATTCTTTGTTTACCAATGACATCTTGCTGCACACAATATACAAGTTAAGGTATGTCTGTGTCTGTTTCTTTGTGTGTGTGTGTGTGTGTGTGTGAGTGTGTCTGCGTGTGTGGTCGATGTGTGTGTACGAGTTAGTCTGTGCATGCAAACCACAGCAGCCCTCTGCAGTATTTGAACATAGTTTCAGATGTACCACTACACTCATGCATTACGCTAAAACACAATTCTCTTCTCACTGGACATGGTTTCTAGCTCAAAGACAGCTTGTCAGTCACCATTACTCGTACGTTTCCTCTCTGCGTGATTTCAATTGTGGTGCATGTGGAGGTTTGAGCGAGCGACCTGTGGCTCTAGCGCTAGTGCTGAAATGGTGGCGAACATGGCATAGTGTTTCTGTGGCAGGTTGTGATGGTTGAATCTGCCACCTCACAACCGTCTGTCTAATATGGTGTGTTTAGTACGATGACTGTACAGAGGAGAGCGCCCTATGGCAGCGCAGTGGAGGCATTTTCATAATCAACCAAGACGGCTGCCGCTGATGTGTCACACGTTTCGTTGCTCTGATTGGCTGTAGGCCTATCCAAATTGCGTCCAGAGGCATCTTGGTCTGCGCCCGTTGATAACGACCCATGGAAATGGAAAATGAACTGAGAGGTTCCAGACTAACACGCATTTACGAATGGGTCTGGCGATGTCAAGCTAGATGGTTGGAGCCCCAAAGGGGTCCAAGCTAAACCGTCGATCTAATGAGGTCTGCCCAACGTTGAGCAGCCAAATGAAGCCCAGCTATTCCACTATTGTTTCTAGTAACCCACAATGATGGTGAATACGATTGACATATTTGCCTGATCTGATGCAGACACATGATCTTAAGATGCTCGTATCTCAGGTAGAGTGGCAAATATTACCTCTCGACACAGCGTATACACACAAAGTATACACAGAGTACACACACAGTATTATCTAGCGTGGTACACAGAGTATACACACAGAGTATACACACAGAGTATACACACAGAGTATACACACAGAGTACACACAGTATTAGCTGGCGTGGTACACAGAGTATACACACAGAGTATACACACAGAGTATACACAGAGTACACACACAGTATTATCTAGCGTGGTACACAGAGTATACACACAGAGTATACACACAGAGTACACACACAGTATTAGCTGGCGTGGTACACAGAGTATACACACAGAGTATACACACAGAGTATACACAGAGTACACACACAGTATTATCTAGCGTGGCACACAGAGTATACACACAGAGTATACACACAGAGTATACACACAGAGTATACACACAGAGTACACACACAGAGTATACACACAGAGTTGACACACAGTGTATACACACAGAGTATACACACAGTATTATCTGGCGTGGTACACATAGTATACACACAGAGTACACACACAGTATTAGCTGGCGTGGTACACAGAGTATACACACAGTATTATCTAGCGTGGTACACAGAGTATACACACAGAGTATACACACAGAGTATACACACAGAGTACACACACAGAGTACACACACAGTATAATCTGGCATGGTATACCCATGTGGGGGCAGAGATTATTGCAGCTCTTTTAAAAGAGGTCTTCCTATTTGTTCTCTCTGCCAAGCACAACAGATCTGATCTGGGTCTCTCCTGTGTCCAGCAGTGGTCCTTTTTCTCCATCTTGATGAGGAGAAAGTTGCAGTTTGTCAGTGAAATCTGCTTTCTGCAATCGATCAGCTGGCCTTGATGCAGAACAGGGAGGCACAGGCCAAGATCTGGGAAAAACAATTAAATGGGGATAGACAGACAGATTGTTTTCACCATTTGGATATACATCTCATTAAAGTGGTTCCATGCTAATCAATAGCTGTCCCTATAGCTGACAGGAACGACACATGATGAGCTAACGGTGAATAGGAGAGACGGTAAAAGGGAGAGACAGACAGAGAGAGAGAGAGAGAGAGAGAGAGAGAGGGTGGGGGGGTGACAGAGAATGAGAGTCATTCCGTGGGAGGGCAGAAAGAGATGGAAAGAAAAATAGAAGGAGAGTGGGAGAGATGAGCCTGAAAGCATGTTCTGCACTCACAGAAACAGGCACGAACCCCTCTCTCTCTGTCTGTCTGCCTCTCTCTCTGTCTGTCTGCCTCTCTCTCTGTCTGTCTGCCTCTCTCTCTCTGTCTGCCTCTCTCTCTCTCTGTCTGCCTCTCTCTCTCTCTGTCTGCCTCTCTCTCTGTCTGTCTGTCTGCCTCTCTCTCTCTGGCTGTCTGCCTCTCTCTCTCTGTCTGCCTCTCTCTCTCTCTGTCTGCCTCTCTCTCTCTCTGTCTGCCTCTCTCTCTGTCTGCCTCTCTCTCTGTCTGCCTCTCTCTCTCTGTCTGTCTGCCTCTCTCTCTCTGTCTGCCTCTCTCTCTCTCTCTGGCTGTCTGCCTCTCTCTGTCTCTCTCCTACTAAATAACTCCCTCCCCTCCTCCTCCTTTGCCCTTGAGGGCAGGAGGGTGGACCGGGCAGCACATCAAAGGCCACCAAGGATTTTACCTTTCTGAGCAGGAACCACTATCAACTTGTGTGTGTGTGTGTGTGTGTGTGTGTGTGTGTGTGTGTGTCTGTGTGTGTGTTACAATCCATGCTTTCTACACGTGTGCAATGATGTGTTGTGTATGTGTGCGTGTGCATGTGTTACACTGTCAACTCTTCAGGTCTTCCTATTGATCGGCAGAGATTTAACATTCAAGCTTGCTATTACCATAGCCTGCTAAGCGCCTATATTTTGACTTTGAAAAGGGCTTATCTTTTATTGATTATTCTTTTCATTAGTGGCCCTGTGTTTTTGTCCGTTAAGTTAGTTAGTTTTCTGTGCTGAGTTGCTTCCTATCTTCTCTGTATTGTATTGCTCTATTCCTGGAACAGCAGGGGGTGTTTGGGGGAGAGAGGGGGGGGGGGGGGGGGGGGGGGGGGGGGGGGGGGGGGGGGGGGGGGGGGGGGGGGGGGGGGACGGGGACGTGGTTACACATGCTAATCAGGAGCCATTATATATTAATTATCGAATGGTTTATTCACTAAATATATGCATGCTAGCGCCTCCCAGTGAGATTCTTACTGAATCCAGAAAGTTGTTGAATCATTGAAGCCATTCGTTCATTTGTGGGGTGGCCATGTTGAAATAAGAACAACATCCCAATTTGGTGTGCCGTGTGTAGAGACGTGTGGGGGTGGACACAGGGGAGTCCGAATACGGGGAACCTGTCAATCACGCACAAACACGCCCCCGAAACATGTGTGTTTCCTTAGCCGTAATACGGTCTGAAGAAAAACAATCATCTGCGACGTCGACCCCACATTATACCTCGGCGGATGTAATGCATCTCCTGAGGCTATAACCGTGGCGGTTATATTCTGGTCTTGGCGAAATGCAATGTTTAGCGGCAGCCATTACAAGACGCTTTCGAGGTTCACTTCAGTGCCTTCAACATTCAAAGCCAAACGCTACCTTCCTGTCCTCTGACCGCGTCCTCCTACCTTCCCCCTAAGATGCCCTCGCATGCCTTTCTGAGTGCTTCTGAAACAGAGCGGATCCAACGATTTAAAGGCGCTGTGGTTCTACGATTTAAAGAGATATCACGTGAGCATAATTAGCTGGAAATGGCGTAGCATTCCATCAGCCATTAGTGAGTGAACAGCGCTACGAGCATCTGTTTGGTTGACTGCGCGCCTGCACAAACAATGGCACTCCGATTTCAGACCGCTCCCGGCTTATTCTGACCAATCGCGACGTTTGATGGCCGTACTGCAGACAGATTGAAGACGGATGTTAATATTCACTGCATCCAGGGAAAAGCATAACCTCTACGCTTGCGCTGAGAGAGCCCAGCGTACCCCTATACCGCTATACGGGATGCTCTGCTGCTGGGCACTCATTCGGATTAATGAGTCCATACCGTATCTTAGCCACTTAGCCGCCGCTCGTGATCACAGGGAGGCGCAATAAGTGCGAACATTAGCTTCAGGGGACGTCCTGACATCCTTCCTCCAGGCCAGTGTGAATGTACAACAGCGTAACCGTTGGTCTGGATCGCCCCCGTGTCGGGTTAAGAGGAGCCCAGCTGGGGAAGTGGGGAGGGAGAGAAGAATGTACATACTAAACATATATTACTTAATTTACTTCTTATTTTAGTTCCTCTGTCTCTGTCTGTCTCTCGCCATCCCCCCTATATTTCCTTCTTTCTCTCTCCCTCTCTATCCCCCCTGGCTATTTATTTCATCCTCTCTCTCTCTCTGTCTCTCTCTCTCTCACTGTCGCACATTCTCTCTCTCTCTCTCTCTCTCGCTCTCGCTCTCTCTCGCTCTGTCTCTCGGTCTCTCTCTCTCTCTCGCTCGCTCTCTCGCTCTCTCGCTCTGTCTCTCTCTCTCTCTCTCTCTCTCTCTCGCTCTCTCTCTCGCTCTCGCTCTCTCTCTCTCTCTCTCTCTCTCTCTCTCTCTCTCTCTCTCTCTCGGTCTATTACTCTGGAGTGGACTTTGTGATGAGCACGCCCTCGTACAGCCTGAGATGATGATGTTCGGACCGGCCATGCATCACCCGTCTCTTCACCACAGCCTGCTAGAGGCTTTGTGTGTGAGAGAGGGACACTGTGTTTGTGTGCTTGTGAGTGTGTGTGTGAGACACTCAACGTGTATGCGCATGTGTGTGTGAGAGAGATGATTGCGTGTGTGTCCCCTCTCAGACTAAATTACTTTCATTAGGAGTGCACTCCTTTCAGCTGGTTCTTCATCGGTGGCAGCAGTGTCAAAGCGACAGGCGTGTGTGTGTCTGTGTGTGTGTGTGTGAGCGTACAGTAAGTATAGCTTGTCGCAAAAGTGGCATCAGCTGGCACACCATTAGTGTCCAAGACAACTGTTAGCTTCACTGGCTAAGTGGGTGCTTTATAGACAACATGTTTTCCCAGTTAGCGGTTCTAATCTCTGTCTTGATTGAACACAACTGTAATATTAGGGATTTGCAAGGATAGAGGGGAGGCAGGGCATTGTTGAGGGGGGGTGGGGGTGGGGGGGGGGGGGGGGGGGGGAAGGAGGAACGTTGTTTGGAGGAACCAGCTTTTGTTGAATAGACAAACACGCTAATTAAAAAATAAAAGTTAAATGACGAACCGTGACAGTCATTGCATTTACACAAATAATGTTCCAATTCGTTTTTAATTACTTTTGTCAGTGTCAAGGCAATAATAACAGTCAGTGAAACCAATTCAAAAGTTAACTCTGAATAAAAGTTTTAACTGGATAATGTTATAAAAAGACTATCTTCAACTTGAATACATTACATTGTTATAAAAAGACTAACTTCAATCTGAAGACATCATTACTGGGCCTGCAACACTCATTTTTATGATCTCTCTCTCTCTCTCTCTCTCTCTCTCTCTCTCTCTCTCTCTCTCTCTCTCTCTCTCTCTCTCTCTCTCTCTCTCTCTCTCTCTCTCTCTCTCTCTCTCTCTCTCTCTCTCTCTCTCTCTCTCTCTCCCCCTAACATTGAGCGCCACTTTCGTCATGTCCTTATTGACTGGCCTGGAGCTGGAGACCTCTGCAAAGATTACAACTGAACTGCTTCCATTGCGAGGAGCCACTCAAAAAGCCGAAGCCGAGTCCCACCTACTGGAGGTGTACGACGTTCATTATGGTGAAGCACTGCTGTGTTTAGCGCTGCCAGCACCGGCGGTGCTTAGTGATTAGAAACGCTAACACAGCGCACTGGCAACACTGATGCCCACAGCCAGGGCAGTACATTAACCCTATGGTGGAGGGCCGCTATTCCCTGTGTAGCACAGCAGCGTGCAAACACTGCCATGGTTCAACATGGAGTGATTAGCCTCCATCCCAGGAGTGTAATAAAACACAGGCGTATCTCATGACGTTAATAATGTACACTGGCTATGGTCCATAATTAACTTAATGAGCTCCTCCTGTGTTCGCCCCTATACACACCTTCTGTGATTAAGGCCTATTGCCCCCTTGTGGAGTTCAGAAGAGGGAGTGGATAGTGTTAAGGTGAGAGGTGTGGTGCTCCACAAGGGCAAGCACTGTAGAAATGTTGAATTAAAGCACATGAGCCCTACGTCCAATGTTGATAACACATATTCTGGGGGCATTAGGAGAGTCAGGGGTTTCTGGATCCACCATTAGAAAGCTCAAGGTGCACAAGATCGACGCACATTGGTGTTTCAAAGGTACTGGACTTTTGGCACGCGGTCAGGACTTCAGGACGCGAGTGACGCTGAGAGAATGTCAACGCTGACCGGCTTTCACGACACAGCTTCACGGGAATTTCGTGCAAATATTGAGCTAGGTCGAACACGCGAATGAGGCTAACTTTGGGTCATGCGCGTCCGTTCACGGCTTCGCACTGACCTTGTATGTCACCGCACAACAACGTGGCTTTGGGTGTGAACGCACCGTGACGGACGAGGCGATGGAGACGGCGTGAAAATGGACTGGACATGTTGCAGTGGGAGTTGGACTTCCTTTGGATATCCGATTGGATCTCGTCTTTCCCACGTGTGTCCGTACACAGCTCCTCGGCTGGCCTCCCCCCCCCCCCCCCCCCCCCCCCCCCCACACACACACACACACTACCATATATCGGATTGTAAATATTGTAAATGTTCAATATTTGCAATCTCCAAACGGTGCAGCCCCGATCAGGTTTGGAGAAGTAAAAATAGAATTTTAAAATACCCCACACCGCAGGGTAAAAAATATCTTCCTTTCATTTCTGACCAGATTCGGAGCTTGGAAATCAGGCACTGAATCGGGCTAATTATCCTGTAGTTTGTAAAACAAGTAGATCAACAAACCACACACGCCGGCATGCTGACAAATGGAGGCAACAAATCAAAGCAGGACGATAAATAAAAGGACAACATATTAAATAAAAGGCAACCAACCAAGTAAAACAATTAAGCCCCCCAAAAAAGTACAGTATCTGTGGAGGGCCCTGATTGGTTAATACACCTCATCAATCACACATGGAAGGATGTTTTTTCCACAACAGGAGGAATTAGAAGCAGCTCAGCTGTGACTGGTTTCCAATTCCAGGGCTGACAGATATGTGGAGCCGTCCATATGTCAGGCCTGTGTTTGCTGTGTATCTTCAGGACGCACCATCTAACACATACCGTTTAAGGAAAGCCTCTTTTAAACCTAACGCTCTGATTCTGTACTTTTTTATTGAGTCATTTTGGCTCAGTGTGGTTAATGGCTGTCTGGCACACAAAACTCAAGCTGGCTAAAATCAAATGAAAAGGTCTGGAGAGAGGAGAGGGGTAGGGGTTACATTTGCCTCATCGGGCTTCATCGTTTGTGAAGCCTGGTGGGGTTAATGCTGATGGACAAAGGGTTTGTTTTCTTCCTTCTTTTTTTTTTCTCTGACAGGCAAATAATGAAATAGTTCAGCAGACTGACTCTTCCGCCATGCTCCGGTTTCATTGCTGTTGTTCCAACAAAAGAGCTAATTATCGCTGCTTGTTTTTAATACGTCTCTGCATAATTACACATCACAGAGCACAGAGCGTGGAAACTCACTCGCCGAATTGTAAATTCTTCAATTCACGAGGACAAATGAATCCTTGGGCCTTTGTGAGGCCCAAGGACCGTTAATGCAAGCTCCGTTACCATGACGTCAGCGATGCATTTGACTTTCTCTCTTCGTCTATGTTGTTTGTATCTCCTGCAGCGATCTTCTTCCTGCTGATATTGTAATTGTTTCATGCAATAGGAAACAGGAAACTGTATTTAGTAGCGTGCAGCGAATGAAGGGAAACCTTTGAGTCAACGCCACCAAGAGACTGCAGGTTGTCAATGGCAACGTGATAAGGCGTGGCCACTGAACCCCTGCTGGTTGGTTATGCCAAAGCAGCATCATTCAAAACAAAGCGTCAAGTGATGTTACATGAACTCTTGAAAATAGTATTCTGGCTCTGTTATATTGTGGTGTTGTTAATCATGTATATGAATTGTTAATGATTCAATGTTCATTCCTGTCGAACATATCATATCATTCTTCTTCGATTTACTTTTGGCTGATTCATTAATTGTCTAAGCCATGGCCTATGCCTCATTTAACATGGCCACAAATAACACTGATTATGTTTGCCATATTGAAGAGGTGTCACCACAAGAGGGGTGGTTTCGTTTGAAAGCTTCTTAATTACTCTTAATTATCTTTGCAGCGCAGCTATTTCATTTTGTTTTTTTCAATTATGGCCGATTTATAATAGTGGAAGCGTTGATGGATGAAGGCAGGCGGGGAAAGAAAAGGCATCACACCCATCGATGGTGTTTGTGTGCGTGTCCGTCCTCTGCGCAGTGTTCTGTCCAATCAGCAGCAGCTATTTCATGCTCAGCATCTTCTCGCCATATGGTTGTTGGGAGAAGAACCTTTTCACCACGTAGACCCACAATAAATGGGATAATAAAAGTAGTAATGTGCGCACATGTGTACATGAATATTAGGGTTTGGAAGCGATCAAGGGAGGATCAGGGAGTGTGAAAGATTGTTAGATAAAACCATCCAAACCACTCTTTGAACCAAGCGGCACCATTGCTGAATTCTCATTGGACATTAAGGGTTTGCCTCCTGGCCAATAGGGTGTTGGTGCGGGGAACATGGGCCTATTAATCAGCCCTAAACCCTCTCCCCTAGACGTCCTTCATTACCTTAACTAGGCCTGGTCCCCTGGCTCTGCTGCCAAGGGTGTTGGCTGGGGAAATTTGATTGGTTGTTCTGTTGGTGAAGGTGGAAGTCTATTGGCTATCACAACCAATGGAGGATGTCTTTATGCAAGGACAGTTCACTCCTCACCTGCCAACTCTCTCTCTCTCTCTCTCTCTCTCTCTCTCTCTCTCTCTCTCTCTCTCTCTCTCTCTCTCTCTCTCTCTCTCTCTCTCTCTCTCTCTCTCTCTCTCTCTCTCTCTCTCTCTCTCTCTCTCTCTCTCTCTCTCTCTCTCTCTCCCTCCCTCCCAGGGTTCTATCCCGATGGAGTCAGCAGCAGACATGTAAATGTCATTTAATAAAAAGCTCGCCAACTTCCAAGTTCGGCGGTTTGCACCCAGGTTTTTGGAATGCGGCCAGGCGAGGTGCTAGAAAAAGGCAGCATGACTGAGGAATTGCTTTGGAGCGCTGCCGAGGAAGCAGAGCTGAGGGGAGCCAGCAGACTATTTAAACTGCCATGCATAGAGGAACAGACTTCCAGGCTTTTTAAAGAGATGGCAGGAATAGTTTGCTCACCAACCTCAGTTTGTGCTTTTATCATTTGAGTGACAAGGCAAGACATCTTGCCTTGGTTGATTTCAAAAAGACTGTATTGAATCAAAATAATGCAGATTCATAGAGCAATCATGTTGTGAGTACTGTTGTTTTGTTCTGTCTGGTTGACTAGTCTGTAATTGGTGCTCGTTGTGTTCCCAAAAGCGCTATGATCCAAAGGTCAGTCAGAAAGGGGGGAAAAAAAGGGAGGCATTTATTTTGTTTGAAATATGCAACTAATTTTTTAACGTTTCACCAGAAATTAGAAACATAAATTTTTATATCCACAATTATTCATTTATTAGAAACGTCTAATGGTTGAAATATTTCTACCGTCTAGAGGCTCATGTTTAACTCCTCGTAATTTGAAAATCCTAAAGTATTATCTTCTTAAAGTGTGAGTCAACTCATCATATACTGTACGTATTAACCATATAAATACAGATTTAAATATATATAGAAGCCATATCTGCCATTAAGGCTTCCATAGATAGCTGGCGAAAACATCCGTGATGTCCAAAGAGCTCTGTTGAATGTTCACAACCATTGTTGATCACGTCGTGAAGGTTTGGTGCTGCTCTCTGAGCGGGGATTTGGGGGATAACAGCCAACCAAGCAGAGTTTAAATGATGGCTGTTCAGCTTTGTTTGGGCCAGTCTGTCCGTTTGGCCACAGCTTGCGCTGTACAGCTCTGGTCTGGCCCCCCCCCCCGCACACAGGATTCGGTAGTCGCCCCATACACACACACAAGTGCGCACACACACACATGTTCATGGTTATGAGCCATAATAACACACTTTATTTCTGTCGCACATTGTTTGAGACAAGTACTTTGAGAGAGAATACTTAATAATGGCTTTTTTTGAATATATAATAAAAAAAACAGGAATGAAATGGTAACCGTGATATCATATTAACCATGATTCATAGCGCCCACCATGTGAAAGTACTCTCTCTCCCTCCTACCTCCCCTCCCTCTCCCTCTCTCTCTTCCCCCCCATCTATCTCTCTCTTTTCTGATGACTAAAATGACTAAGCAGCACTCGAAGCTGATTAAGTGTACTCTCTGAAGCATTGTTTCAACTACACTCGTGAGAAAAGGTTCAAGGAAATGATGGGAAAATGCGTGTGTGTGTGCTTGGCTGTTATACTTGTGTCTCTGTGTATGTTGGTATGGGTTTGTGAATCCTCTCATTTGTACTCACAGGTTGGCATTAGCCCTGGCTTGATACACTGAGGGAGGTTTTAATCTGGTGGCTTCGTTAAGAATGTGGCTCACCTTGACAGCAGCAGTAGCTGAGCAAGGCCATGGAGAAAACACTCTTCTAAACACGCACCACTCTCCAGGAACAGACAGAAGAAGAGGTAGAGAGATCCCCTTTTTTTTTGACAAGTGGAAGTATGTCAGTCCACCAGGGACTTACTGGTGTCTTCTGTGTTAAATACCGAGTAAGACTGAGGAGGTCTCAGTCATTCACTCATTTAATCAAAGCTTCCTAGTTGATGACTTCAATAAGAATACTGACTTGATTCCAAACCAATGTGCTTCAACAATACTTAGTGACAGGACACATTTTTATCTTTCCTCTTCCTATCCTTGACTACCAACGCTTTTACTTTGACGTCTGAAGGGCTCCCGGGATATAGACAGCTTTATCTGCTCAAATGTCACATGTGTAAGTGTGTGGCTCCTTGTGCGTCTGGTCGTTTTAAGTGTTTGTGTGCTAAGGTGTCAAAGGCCACACCATTGTGTTCTGAATGGCAGTAAAACACAGTACACAAAAACATCCCTCTTATTCTATTGTGTTGCATGGCCACCGTATACACACACACACGCGCACACGCACGCACGCACGCACGATGCAGGCGAGCACCCACCCACCCACCCACACACACACGCAGATAGGCACACATAAACACATGCACACTAACTTTACATGGTTCTTATAACTATTATATTTGTTTCTTGACTCAAGCAGAAAGACTGCAGGTGGGTGTGTGCATGTGTGTGTGTGTACGTGTGAGTGAATGTTAGCTCAGCTCCTAGGGGTGTGAGTTGAGTCCTGCTCAGACACTGCTTGGATCTCAGAAATGACCAATACAGGGGAATTCTCTATCTACACCTTTGAGACATTGGGAAGTGTGTGTGTGTGTGTGTGTGTGTGTGTGTGTGTGTGTGTGTGTGTGTGTGTGTGTGTGTGTGTGTGTGTGTGTGTGTGTGTGTGTGTGTGTGTGTGTGTGTGTGTGTGTGTGTGTGTGTGTGTGTGAAGAGAGAGCAAGCTTACTGGATGTCATATTGGATTCCCTAATGCACAAGTCCTCCCTCTAACTGACTCCCACTCCCTCTCTCTTCCCCTCTCTCACCCTTTCTCTCTTTCTCTCTCTTCCCCTCTCTCACTTTCTCTCGCTCACTCACTCTCTCTCTCGCCCTTCCTTGAGGGGACCTCTCCTCGTCTTCTCCTCAGGCTCCAAGTCCTAAGCCACTTAGTTTCCTCCCGCTCCATGTTTCTCATCTCTGCCTACTCTAGCTCCTCTTCCTTCTCCTCCTCGTCTCCCTCCTTCTCTCTCTCTCTCCCTCCCTCCCTTTCTCCCTCCCTCCGTCCCTCCCTCTCACTTCCTCTCACCTTCTCCTCTTCAGCTCCTCCTCTCCTCTCTTTATTTTTCTCTCCCCTTGCGTTGCATCGCTCCTGGATTCTCGTCTCCCTACTCCCTCCCCCCTCCCCCGCTGACCCTAGAGAACGTATACACGCCACGCTGAGGGAGAGGCTGATTGTATTTTTCAGCGCTGGTATCAAAGCGTCCAATTTTCAAATTCCATATTGAAAATGATACACTTTTCTGGGTATTATACTCTGGTTGTAATTGATATTATATCCCCTCCATAGAGCATATTGCGTCGTCCTCTGTGTATTATTATTCTCTTTTATTCTATTATTATTCGTACCCGTCTTTCCTTGCCTGTTGGAGGTATGGGGGGGTGGAGGGTGGGGGGGTAGTCGGATGTCATTTGAATCCGGCCCCTCTCAGACACTAACGGGGATAAAGAGCTATACATAAACTTTGTATACCTGACTCCCAGGTTCTCCTCATAATTCACTTCCGTCACGCAGTTCATCTCTAAGTATTCCAAGAGGGTGGAATAGTCCATTACACTGGCCCCACTTAAGAGAATATCTATATATAATATATAATATATCTAACCCTAACCCTAACCCTCTACCTAACCCTGACTCCCAGGTTCTCCTCATAATTCACTGCCGTCACGCAGTTCATCTCTAAGTATTCCCAGAGGGTGGAATAGTCCATTACACTGGCCCCACTTAAGAGAATATCTATATATAATATATAATATATCTAACCCTAACCCTAACCCTCTACCTAACCCTGACTCCCAGGTTCTCCTCATAATTCACTGCCGTCACGCAGTTCATCTCTAAGTATTCCCAGAGGGTGGAATAGTCCATTACACTGGCCCCACTTAAGAGAATATCCGAGCACCTCCAGCCCTTAATGTCACCATGCCTTGGCCCCTGAAGACTCATCTCGGGGGCCCTTCATCTGTGAAATCTGTCTATGGTGGTGGTGGAGGTGACGGTGTTTGCATGCAATACTCAAGATGTGATTCTTACCCATATTAATCTTCCTAAACATGACATGGATTTTGGTATTAGCTGAGTGTTGTGTGTGTTTGTGTGTGTGTGTCTGTTTTGTGTGTTTTTGTGTATCTGTGTGTATATGTTGGTGTGTGTGTGTTTGTGTTGGTGACAATTTGTGTGTGTGTGTGCTTGTGTATGAGTTAGGATATGTGTGTGTGAGTATTTGTGAGTGTGTGGGTGTGAGTGTGTGTGTGTGGGGGGGTATTTGCGTAGTGTGTGTGTATGTTTTAAGACAAATACAATTGTGTGTGTGTTTGGTGTGAGTGTGTGTGTGTGTTTGTGAGTGTGTGTGTGTGTTAAGATAAATAAAACTGTGTGTGTGTGTGTGTGTGTGTGTGTGTTGTGGTATCCTCAGTATGAGTGGCAGCTCATGGCTAAGTGATGTGATTGTGTGGCTCCATATTTCCCAGCAGAGGCGCGGCCCTCTCTTCCCAGCAGCCTGTGGCTGTGTGGGGCTGCATGGCGCCGCGGGCTCGCTGGGAGAAACACAGCAAACAAAAGGTCTGGAAACAGACTCCCGCAGCATCCTGCCCTCATATATTCTTTGTTTGAGGAGTCAATTGTTAGCGTCGTTATTCCCCTATTGTTCCTTTCTGTCTTTCTTTCTCACACACCTGAAGGGTGTGTGAGCGTACCCATGCATGCATGCGCACACACATGCACACACATATATACACGCACACGCACACGCACACACATCCATTGACCTGGCAATCGGACCCTAACACTGTCCCGTTGCCCTGGTGACCCTGTTCAAGATGTCTCTATCCACTGGGTGCCATGGTAACCAAACATCCACGCTGGCAACAGGTTTAAATCACCAGCCAGTGCTAATCGCTCATCGCGGTGTTTAGCGGCATGATGTTTGGATGCTAGTGGTTATTAGCATACATGGAGAGATGCAACATTGAGGATGCTAGTGGTTATTAGCATACATGGAGATATGCAACATTGAGGATGCTAGTGGTTATTAGCATGCATGGAGATATACAACATTGAGGATGCTAGTGGTTATTAGCATACATGGAGATATGCAACATTGAGGATGCTAGTGGTTATTAGCATACATGGAGATATGCAACATTGAGGATGCTAGTGGTTATTAGCATACATGGAGATAAGTAACATTGAGGATGCCAGTTGGATGTAAAATGAATTCAAATTGGTACCTTTGTAAGGATATCACTGATTGCTGTAAAGGAGTCGTATTTTACCTAAATAGCCGTTGTAATTGGACTCTTTTATTGCTGAAAAGAAAAAGCAAGATCATCGTACCTAGACACCCACGCTATAACATACTCCAATGAATAAATGTGTAATTTGCAATAGCTACTTTTAAATGTCTTAAACAATTCATTACAGAGATGAAAAGTGTCTGCTCCACTGTGTCAACACAAGACCGTTTCCCACACTATAGTTTCTCTCCTTTCCAACAGTGGATTACAGTCACTCCCCCACCATCCATGCTCTGACGGGGAGCGCCGAGGCCTTATAACATCTGGGCTCATGTGTTGACATAAAACTGAATAAACTCTACGAAACCTGTGAAGTCCATACCGGCCAAATGCATTTAGGGTGCCTGGCTGCGTTGCTTTAGAGAGCACCCAGAGAGCTGGAGGGGGGTCCCTGGCATTCAATTGAAAGGGAATGGATGTCGGAGTCAGAAAAGGCCCTGGCCCTGCACAATGATGAGCCATGACATCTATTGTGTTAGTGGTGGATGGAAGGAACAGCAGGTTTAACTTCATACAGTTTACTTTACACATCAGCGCAGTCCTACAGGGCGATTGTCCAAATAACCCTGAGCCCTCCTATGGGCAAGAAATATTTCTCAGGAAAATAAAATAGATATGAAATCTGGAGATAGGGCACCTTGCACAATGGCTAGCATGGACTGGAACTAGAAAGGACACTTAGCATGATGCTAGCATGGACTGGAATTAGAACTGACCACTAGTATGATGGTTAGCATTGGCTAGAAAAAAAAAGACACCTAGCATGATAGCTAGGATGGCCTGTAACTAGAAAGGACACCTAGCACGATAGCTAGCATGGCCTGGAACTAGAAATGAGACACTCTCTTTGCTAATCATTAGAGGAACCCCGTCCTCAGCACCAATATGCAACATAAATAAGGTACCATTATCGAGTGTCACAACGACATTGTGTAACACTCATATGTTTTCAAGTCTAAATAAAGCTTGTGTAGGATGGGACTTAGTTCAGTCCTGCTCTCCTACCTTGAGAGTCTGGCTGTAGCTGATATCGTATTAAATCGCTTGAACTGCAAATCGACTTGTCGCTGCGACTTCTTGGTCTGAGTACTGAACTTCATCCAACTGAGCAGAATAATCTCCTTTCAGGGCCGCGATCTCCTTTTATCACACCAAAGGATCACACCAGAGCAAAGATCTGTTCAATCTCAATCTTTATCAACCTATACGCAAACTCAGAAAAGAAAAGCCTATTTATTGAGATCATTTCAAGCGGCGTCCTGTTCTTCCTCAGCAGCGTTATGGCTAAAGGAGTGCTGTGCTTTGCAGCAGAGCATCGCCTTCACTATTTCATCTCTATGCAGCCCAACATTTCCATTGTGTCCTCTGCAGCCTCCATGATAGGGAGACCAGATTACCATACCCCTCCCCAGCCCACTGGACGAAACAGATACATTTCCTTTTTAGTTTTCATGAAATATATTTTTTCCCCCTTCTTTTCCTTTATCTGTGCATGCGTGCATGCATGTGTGTGTGTGTGTGTGTGTGTGTGTGTGTTGTTTGTGTGTGTGTAGCACCAGAGGCAGAGGAGGCTTTGGCAGGTGTGTGTGTGTCTGTGTATTCATGTCATTCAGAACTCGACCAACTGAGGCAAAATATGGAATAATTGTAATGAATTCTGTGTATCTGACAGATACGTGTGTGTGTGTGAGAGGTATTAGAGTGTAACCAAGGCCAAATCAACAAACAAAAATCTGAATTATAAAATAGAACATAGCAACATTATACTATATAGTTTAATATAACATATACAATACCATATAATACAATGTAACATAATATAATATACTATAATATAATGTAACATTATACTATATAGTTTAATATAACATAATACAATAACATATAATACAATGTAACATAATATAATATACTATAATAGAATGTAACATTATACTATATAGTTTAATATAACATAATACAATAACATATAATGCAATGTAAAATAATATAATATGCTATAATATAATGCAACATTATACTATATAGTTTAATATAACATAATACAATAACATATAATACAATGTAACATAATATAATATACTATAATATAATATAATGTTACATTATATATTATAGTATAATATAATGTAACACCATATAAAATAATGTAATATAAAATTATATAATATAACATATAATATAACATAATATATAATATAATATAATGTAATATAATACAATATAATGTAACATAATATTATAAAATAATATAAAATAATACGATATATAATATAATATAATGTAACATAATATTACATCATGTTATATATAATATATTGTACCATAATATTGTATTATATTTTATAACATGATAGACTAGAATACAACACAATAACTTTTATGGAATCTGTAGAATGATATCTTTCGGTGTTTGAGGATGTGAGGTCTAGTCTAACTAGAGATGGCTAGGATTAGCTTCAATGTTGGACATTTTTACATCCAAAATGACCCACAGATTAAATATGTATTAGTTCAAATTTAACTAAGGAGTTTGTGTGGTTAAGCTGTGGGAAGCTTTGGTAAATTCTAAGATAACAATACTTTTTTATACTGTTATAAGCTCTGGCAATTCTGTGGTAAAGTGTTATTTTGAAAAGGTTAATTGAGAGCAGTTAGAAAGGGTTCTTTAACTATAGACTTTTTCAGAGAATACTCACCTAATAGGCCTTTCACACATGAACTCCGGGCAAACTCCAGAGAGTCAGGTCCCGAGAGGATCAGGAGTTGCTCTTTCACACACGCAACACACAGCAGGAGATAAGCTGATCAGATGTGTTCACACATACTGGAGATACTCTGATACTTTAGGAGATAAGCTGATCAGACGTGTTCACACATACTGGAGATACTCTGATACTTTAGGAGATAAGATGATCAGACGTGTTCATACTGGAGATATTCTGATACTTTAGGAGATAAGCTGATCAGACGTGTTCATACTGGAGATACTCTGATACTTTAGGAGACAAGCTGATCAGACGTGTTCACACATACTGGAGATACTCTGATACTTTAGGAGATAAGATGATCAGATGTGTTCATACTGGAGATACTCTGATACTTTAGGAGATAAGATGATCAGACGTGTTCATACTGGAGATACTCTGATACTTTAGGAGATAAGCTGATCAGACGTGTTCATACTGGAGATACTCTGATACTTTAGGACATAAGATGATCAGACGTGTTCACACATACTGGAGATACTCTGATACTTTAGGAGATACGATGATCAGACGTGTTCATACTGGAGAGACTGATACTTTAGGAGATAAGATGATCAGACGTGTTCATACTGGAGATACTCTGATACTTTAGGAGATAAGATGATCAGATGTGTTCATACTGGAGAGACTCTGATACTTTAGGAGATAAGATGATCAGACGTGTTCATATTGGAGATACTCTGATACTTTAGGAGATAAGCTGATCAGACGTGTTCATACTGGAGATACTCTGATACTTTAGGAGATAAGCTGATCAGACGTGTTCATACTGGAGATACTCTGATACTTTAGGAGATAAGATGATCAGACATGTTCACACATACTGGAGATACTCTGATACTTTAGGAGATAAGCTGATCAGACGTGTTCATACTGGAGATACTCTGATACTTTAGGAGATAAGCTGATCAGACGTGTTCACACATACTGGAGATACTCTGATACTTTAGGAGATAAGATGATCAGATGTGTTCATACTGGAGAGACTCTGATACTTTAGGAGATAAGATGATCAGACGTGTTCATACTGGAGATACTCTGATACTTTAGGAGATAAGCTGATCAGACGTGTTCATACTGGAGATGCTCTGATACTTTAGGAGATAAGCTGATCAGACGTGTTCATACTGGAGATACTCTGATACTTTAGGAGATAAGATGATCAGACATGTTCACACATACAGGAGATACTCTGATACTTTAGGAGATAAGCTGATCAGACGTGTTCATACTGGAGATACTCTGATACTTTAGGACATAAGATGATCAGACGTGTTCACACATACTGGAGATACTCGGATACTTTAGGAGATACAATGATCAGACGTGTTCATACTGGAGATACTCTGATACTTTAGGAGATACGATGATCAGACGTGTTCATACTGGAGATACTCTGATACTTTAGGAGATACGATGATCAGACGTGTTCATACTGGAGAGACTGATACTTTAGGAGATAAGCTGATCAGACGTGTTCATACTGGAGATACTCTGATACTTTAGGAGATAAGATGATCAGATGTGTTCATACTGGAGAGACTCTGATACTTTAGGAGATAAGCTGATCAGACGTGTTCATACTGGAGATACTCTGATACTTTAGGAGATAAGCTGATCAGACGTGTTCACACTGGAGAGACTCTGATACTTTAGGAGATAAGCTGATCAGACGTGTTCATACTGGAGATACTCTGATACTTTAGGCGATAAGATGATCAGACGTGTTCATACTGGAGATACTCTGATACTTTAGGCGAGGGGTGGCACCTAGGCAGAGCGTGTAGGAGGCAGGACAAGATGCAAAACGTATGCAGCGGTAGTCTCAGTGTTTTGTTTACAACACATTGAAGATGGCGGGCGAGGCTTCCAACTCTGTACTGCGGTGATATCAATACTGCGTTTATTTAGACGTGTCCACAACATCAACAGAAGAGTGGAAAGCAGAAAGAAGTTGGAACGCAGAAAG
The DNA here is from genome assembly GCA_026745465.1 of Lota lota. Lineage (NCBI taxonomy): Eukaryota > Metazoa > Chordata > Actinopteri > Gadiformes > Lotidae > Lota > Lota lota. The sequence goes on along the minus strand of JACYXH010000690.1, from coordinate 3,482,054 downwards.
TACAGGCGAGAAGAGAAAAGTAGGAAGCAGCTGCACTCCCTGCTCCCGGTTTGGCGGCGGTCGCACGATGGAAACGTCATCAACACGCCCACTCGCTCGTTGGGAATTCTCCGGCTCTCCGATTCTCCGGACTTCACACTAGGGGCCTGGCTGGGTAAGCTCCGGGTAAACTCCGAAGGGGCGGATTCACACATTTGCGTTCACACACACAGCCCCTCCGGGTATGATCCGGAGAATGTCCGGCTTACAGTGCATGTGTGAAAGGCCTATAAGTGTTCTCTCAAAGATGGCCACAACTCTCTTTGAGCAATATCTCCTGTACAAAAACACTATACAGAGCCTATGCGACAGTGACCTGTCAGCACAGAGCTAGGTCCGAGTGTCTGAAGCCTGCAGAATCCTGCTTTGGGCAGCGTAGCGTTTGGCATGAATCAAATGGCCCGCAAACTAAATGTTACCTGTATGGCTTTATTGCTTATCTCCTTGGATCTCTTCTCATCTAGATGTATACGAGACGCCCCCTGACACACACACACACACACACACACACACACACACACACACACACACACACACACACACACACACACACACACACACACACACACTTTGTGAACCTCTGTTTCTTTCCATTACTAAATCAGCAATTTCTCGGGAGCTTTTCCGTCAGCTGGGAACAAAGGCCTCTCAGATCAGAGCCAAAACACAGTGAGAGAAATGAGATGGCACTGTGCGGTGTTCGTCAGGGCTGCTGCCTGCTATGAAGGCGGGCTTGGAGTAACGAGGTTTCATACAGCTGCTGTGAATCGGGCCTGCCAGTCAGACCCACTGTGACCCCTCAGAAGTAGCAACACGCAGGTGAGCGTGTTCAGGGGATAACCACGAGCTGCTCTGCTGCGTCAACACTCCCCACATAATGGTTCGGCCCAAAGTTGCAATGAGGGATAGAAAACCACAGTGGGAATCCTTCAAAGTTAATATGAAAGTTGTTTAAGCTACAGCGTAAAGCCATTATGGAAAACTATATCTAGGTCAGGGATAATAGATGAATTAATTTTTTGGTAATCTTTTGCTGAACATTTCCTTTCTTAATAATCCCTGACTAAGGCTATTCCTGGTGAGCAGCCTATTTTCATACACACACACACACACACACACACACACACACACACACACACACACACACACACACACACACACACACACACACACACACACACACACACACAAACACAAACCGTGATACCACAATGCACTCCTCTAATCAATTCACCTGGATAGTCCAAGCATGGAAAAGACGTGAATTTTAGCAGATGACGTTATTATGTGTCTTCAATTGAGGCTGTCCTGTGTCCTTATCCTCGTCTAATTAACTCCCAGGAAGGGGCTGCTGGCCTTCCTGCCTGTATATATTATGCTCCCGTGTGGATCAGGAAGGATTTATTAGATAGAGGAGGGCTTAGAGCCGCCGGCATTCTGCTTATTAATGATGATCACGATAATCCTCTTTCCAACTACACTGGGATTCAATCTCACAGAAGCAGAGGGGGGGGGGGGGCGCTTTCTGCTCTGGTAACGCTGACAGAACACACGTGTGTGTGTGTGTGTGTGTGTGTTTGTGTGTGTGTGTGTGTGTGAGACACAGAGGGGGGAATTTGAGAGTGATGTGTGAATGTTAATGTGTGTGTGTGTGTGTGTGTGTGTGTGTGTTAGTGTTGTGTGCTGGTTTTACTGCAAATGGATGCTCTTCGTTACAACCACGTGACTAATTGCCTTTCATCCTGGCTTAGGTTCGGAGTTCCTATTTGCAAAGGTACATTTTGTTTTTGTTTTAAGAGTAACATATCCAGTTATGATGAAAGTGTGACAACAAGTATGTATTTGAATGACAATGACTGAATGAGTATAAGGCTGTAAACACCTGAATACCAGGGAAATTAAACCAGAACCTAAAAAGTGGACCAGTAAGTAAGGTCCTGTGAATTTACTCACCCTTTCCCGCTCTGTCACCCCTCCACCCCCACCACACCCGTCTCTCCCTCCCCCCCTTACCAGAAGCCTTTGCCTGTGGGCCAAGAGGCCTGCCTCCCTATTTACATGGGGATACATCTCGCACACACTCCATCCCTTCATCAATCATTCCCTTTCTTTTCTCTTCTTTTTTTTCAACCATCGCAATCCTTTTAGACTCTGGCCCCTGGAATAAAGAAAAGACTGCCATAAACTGCCCTCTTTCACTCTCTTTCAGACACACTCACTCTCTCTTTGTCTCTCTTGTGCCACACTCTCTCTCTCTCACACACTCACTTTTTCTTTCTCTCTCTCTTTATCTCGCTCTCTCTCCCTTGCAGTCTCTCTCTCACATGGTCTCTGTCTTACTCACTTACATTCTCTCATCACCTTCTCTTGACCGCTCTTTCTCTCGTTAATGTCTATGTCCTCTGTCCTTTGGTTTTGCTGTCTCCCCTCTCTCTCTCTCTCGCTCTCTCTCTGTTTCTATCTCTATCTCCCTATCTGTCTCTGTCTCACTGCCCCCTCCCCCCTCCCCTGTTCCTTTTCGCTAGATGATGTATGGTGGTGAGTCGTGGGTTCCAGCTCTTATGTAATGGGCCCTGCTGCTGAGTCCTAATCTTGGCCCTGGAGTGATTCCACTAGGGACTCCAAACAGCTGCTCATCCAGAGAAGAGATGCTGGGGCAGACATCTTTCACTCTTCCTCATGAGAGGAACTTTAACGTTGTTCTATGGATTCACCCGTCCAAGCACATCATGAAGGTTAAAGAGTGCTCTAGGTTCGCTGAAGGCAGACTTTGAGAATATTTTGAGAATAAATGTGTGTTTTTGTGAGGTAAAATTTGCGTTTTCTTTTTATTCTCCAATCTAAATGGATGCCAAATGCAAGACTATATGCCTACTTCTAAAATAATTCAGTGGACCCATGAACTGGACATTCTGGATGGCTCCTGGCATCCACTTGTTTGTTGTTTGGTACTTATAGGATGTCTCACATGCTTCATCCACCGCAACCTTCGATCATGCAAAGGACGTTCCTAAAATGTCATGTAATTGAACACTAAAGAATACTGTAAAGGCCCGATAGGCTGAAAACAAAATACCAATTGTGTGTATGCGTACTGCTGTTGACCACAGCGATTTCTACAAGGTCCAATCAAGTCCCTGTGCTGTGCTGTTCCTTTAAGGACCTCCAGTCCCTGTGCTGTTCCTTTAAGGACCTCCAGTCCCTGTGCTGTTCCTTTAAGGACCTCCAGTCCCTGTGCTGTGCTGTTCCTTTAAGGACCTCCAGTCCCTGTGCTGTGCTGTTCCTTTAAGGACCTCCAGTCCCTGTGCTGCGCTGTTCCTTTAAGCTGTTCCTTTAAGGACCTCCAAAAAAAACACGGGCGCCGGTCGTGTGAGGGGCTCATGGCTGCTGAATCCAGCCCCCCGCCCCCCGCCTGCTGGCCCCCTTCAGAGGGAGGGATTACACACAAGATATGCTCCGCCTCAGACAGTCTGCAGTGTCCCAGTTGGATTCTTAAGAGATAAGAAAGAAGACTTTAGTATCCCGAAGGAACTCTGTCTTGGACACGTGTAGTATGTGCTGTTGTAATACAAAGAACATATTGCACATGCCATGCACAAATCTCAAAAGATCTCAAAGAAATGATCCTGGCTTCCTGTGGACCGCGGTGGGATGAAGTCCTCGATGATGTTTCTAGATCTTACTAGATCTATCTGTGTCTCAACTATTTAGCAACTCATTCCCCTTGCACTTGTCAGCGTTGATCTGCCCCGTTCCATGTTCACTTTTCAGCTTGGCACAGCTTTGAAATGATGTATAAAGTAAAGAAAAGTTTAAAAGAAAGACATTAAGGTTGTGGGCTTGACAGACACTGTGTGTCTGTGTGTGTGTGTGTGTGTGTGTGTGTGTGTGTGTGCGAGCCTGTGTGTGTGTGTGTGTGTGTGCGAGCCAATGTGTGTGTGCGAGCCTATGTGTGTGTGCGTGTGCGAGCCTATGTGTGTGTGTGTGTGTGTGCGTGTGCGAACATATGTATGTGTGTGTGTGTGTGCGAGCCTTTGTGTGTGTATGTGTGTGTGTGTGCGAGCCTGTGTGTGTGTATGTGTGTGTGTGCGAGCCTGTGTGTGTGTGTGCGTGTGCGAGCATATGTGTGTGTGTGTGTGTGTGGTAGATCATGGAGGTAGTGGTGATGGAGATCTTTGGTATTTAAAGAACTGAATCTTGACAGAGCGCTCAGAGACTACAGACGGAGAGACGACCTCTTCGTGACGCCGTTCCTCTCCGCCTGGCAGCTCAGCGGCTCATTTGTCAGAGCTGCTCCCTAGCTGTTGCTCAGGCGTCACGTTAGGGTTAGCTAGCTAGCTGCTCGCTAGCTGCTCGCTAGCTGTTGCTCAGGTGTCACGTTAGGGTTAGCTAGCTAGCTGCTCGCTAGCTGCTGCTCAGGCAGCAGGCGTCCCGTTCGGACTGAAGATGAAACACCGAGCTGTTTGTTTTGTGTCTAAAATGTGCTTAACTCTACTGAGTGGGCGGATGACTTTTAATGTCAATGTCTTCTGCACTTTGTCACTTTCAATAGCTCTCTCACTATCTCTATTACTATCTCTCTATGTAGTGATCTCTTTCCATCTCTCTCTCTTTTTCTCTCTTTCCTTCCCTCTCTCTCTCCTGGGGAAAAGTAAGTCAATGTACCAGTATGGTGTTGCTATGCTGAACATACTTGACCCCATAAATGGTGACCAGGCGAGTTATCCAATTTATTCTTGCTCTCGCTCTCGTCCATGTGATTGTGCATGTTCAGATGGCCTTGAAGTGTGTGTGTGTGTGTGTCGATCACACTGGGAACCTGGTTTTAATGTGACAGTGCTATAGTTAGTGTGTGCCTGAGTTACAGATGAACACATGCATAATAGATGGTTATTGAAGACAAGGAATACTGGCCTACAAAGACAGAGAAAGTACACACGATCGCGCACACCGTCCATGGGCGAAGAGGCTGTTGTAGCAGTGGAAAGGGTTTTGAATGATTGATGAGTGATCTTCCCTCTCGTTCTGCACTCAACTGCTGTGTCCATAAAGACTGCATTGACGAGCACCAAAGATAAACAGCGATGGTATACAAGCTAGATGGGTGTATGGATGTGGTTCTAGGAATTATGATTCATAGACAGAATCCACCTGTGTAGAGCACTCTGTTGGACCTAAAACATAACCGTTAAGATGCAAATGTTTGACGTGAGTCATAACCAATGTATTGTTTATTTTTTGTTTTTCATTTCCTGCATGTATTCGTGTGTGTGCATCTGTGCTAGTGTTTGTCTGTGTGAGTGCCCGTGTGTCTGTGTCAGTCAGTCTGTGTGTGTGTGTGTGTATGTGTGTAGTCGTGTGTGTGTATGTGTGTGGTCATGTGTGTGTGTGTGTGTGTGTGAGTGTGTATGTGTGTGGTCGTGTGAGTGTGTGTGTGTGAGTGTATGTGTGTGTGGTTGTGTGTAGTCGTGTGTGTGAGTGTGTATGTGTGTAGTCGTGTGTGTGTGTGTGAGTGTGTATGTGTGTGGTCGTGTGTGAGTGTGTATGTGTGTGGTTGTGTGTATGTGTGTGAGTGTATATGTGTGTGGTCGTGTGAGTGTGTATGTGTGTGGTCGTGTGTGTGAGAGTGTGGTTGTGTGAGTGTGTATGTGTGTAGTCGTGTGTGTGAGTGTATGTGTGTGTGTGGTTGTGTGTGTGTGTGGTTGTGTGTGTGTGTGGTTGTGTGTTGTGTTTCCAGTCCCTCTACCTGGGGAGCTGTTGACTGGGAGGCCTGATCCTGGACCATGTGATACAGAACTCATACATAGTCTATGGGTAATGCGGGTATTGTTAGACACATTTCATATCCTGCTGACCCATTTGTGTGTGAGTGTGTGTTTGTGTGTGTGTGTGACACGTGTGTGTGTGTGTGAGAGAGCACAATGTTACCCTGGCTGCTTGCTCAGGGATGCTGGTGATTAATGACTTGAAGCACAACAACCACGGCTGGGAATTAGGCTGCCCCAGGCAAACATGCAAATATCACAGCTCGCACATATTTACACACACACACACACACACACACACACACACACACACACACACACACACACACACACACAGATTGGCATCCATCTTTTACTTGTTTTTGTAGGCATGTGTATGTCGTGTGTGTGTGTGTGTGTGTGTGTTATGTGTGTTTGAGGTGGACTTGTATTGTGTGTGTGTGTGTGTTTTTGTGACAGAGGTGACATGTTCTGTGAGATGGAATGCTGCCTGTTTTATCTCATCTCTTTCATCTTCGAAAAGACACCTAACATTAGCAACTCCATCTCGTTATAATCTTGCTCGCACACACCCGTCTGTGTGTTTTTTTTTGCAAGGTGTGTGAATTTGCGTTCTGTGTGTGCGTGTTTTCTTTGTGTGTCTTTGAGTGACTCATTCCATTGGTGTGTAAGATTCTGAAATGCAAATCCCAGCTATGTCTTCGCCCGTGCCACGAGCTCGGCTGATTGCACCCATGAGTCGGACCTCTGGGCTGGGTTAATGAGACCATCCAGATGCTCTGGTTGTGTAGCCTTCTCTGCTGTCTTTTGTTTTTTCTTTTTACTTTATGACCCCTAACATATCCCCCTGCCATTGTTCACCTACCGTCCAATGGACAGCCACGGACATCTCTCTCTCTCTCCTTCACTTCTTAGTCTCTTGAACGCCCGCTCTGACTCCTCCTGGATTTCAAGTCTCTTTGTTTCAGTTTGTCACACAATCCCTCGTTTGCTCTCTTCTTTGTCTTCATCTACTCCCTCTGCGTTCCCACTCTTTCTAGCATGTTCTCCTCTTCCCTTTCTCTCTCTCTTTATCTTTCTTTCTTTACTAGTCTCTGAGAGAGAGAGAGAGAGAGAGAGAGAGAGAGAGAGAGAGAGAGAGAGAGAGAGAGAGAGAGAGAGAGAGAGAGAGAGAGAGAGAGAGAGAGAGAGAGAGAGAGAGAGAGAGAGAGAGAGAGAGAGAGAGAGAGAGAGAGAGAGAGAGAGAGAGAGAGAGAGAGAGAGAGAGAGAGAGAGAGAGAGAGAGAGAGAGAGAGAGAGAGAGAGAGAATCTCTATTGTAGTCATACAGATGCAAAGAATCCTGGGGATTGGTGCTCCAACCATTTATTGGTGTGTGCGTGTGTGCATGTTAAAGAATACAAAAATGAAGCAAGCAAGGAACACTATAGGCTATATTTGCTTTTTGCTGCATGAGTTTGTGTGTGTAAAACCTTGAACACAAACATTACACACACACGTTGCACTCGCTTGTGCACGTGAACCTAGAGCTCATTGTGCTTGATGCTGTCAGGGCTTTCAGACAGATTGGCTGTTGGTCTGGCAGACATCTGATCATGAATGTAGGGCCGGAGCCCGGGAACACCTGTGGAACAGCAGGGAAGACACCGCCTCCTGAATGGAAATGAAGAACCTCCTCTGGGCGACGGCAAGACCTGCCAGGGTTGTCTTATTTATTTATTCATTTGGAGAACAGAACCTTTTCTTTTGTGTTTCGCTGCTCCGACGGATCAAATGTGCCTTTCACGTCCGTCTCTCTACGGGGCTGTGGAAACCAAAACAAACATGGCCGTCCAGAAATAAATAAATGTGGTTGAGTGGTGCCTGCATTTTTAGTTGTTGGTGTATGTCTGTGTGTGTGTGCGTGTGTGTGTGTTTATGCGTGTGTGTCAGTGTGTGTGCTTGTGTATGTGTTTGTGCGTGTGTGTCAGTGTGTGTGCTTGTGTGTTTATGTGTGCTTGTGTGTGTGTGTGTTTGTGCGTGTGTCAGTGTGTGTGTGTATGTGTGTGTGTGTGTGTGTTTGCTCTCTTCTTTGTCTTCATCTACTCCCTCTGCGTTCCCACTCTTTCTAGCATGTTCTCCTCTTCCCTTTCTCTCTCTCTTTATCTTTGTGCATGTGTGTGTCAGGTTGTGTGTGTGTGTTTGTGTGTGGCGAGGGCTTTGCTGCAGGCGCAACGTCCGAACAAATGTTTACTGACGCAAAGAAACTACGACCTACAGATGTGCTGATTGGGTAAACTAGCAGCCAATCAATTCCTTTTGGCTTTGTATTGAAGTACTATACTAGCAAATACATTTGATTATTCGTTTTGTATCGTCGCTGAATGTACGCTTATAAACGTTGCTGTTCTTTCCCAGCACATGATGCCGTTCACTCTAAAAGTGAATAAGAAACTGTGTTTGAATCTGGTTATGTTCTTCAGTTCCAGCATAAGCGATGATGCAATGTTTTGCCCTTAGCTATAAAGATTTCCAGATAATTTATCGTTTGTAAAACAGACTTAAATTATCCTGCAAAAAAAGCTCACTTTTTATCCTGAACAACACTTCTCATTTACTTTTAACAAGATGAATAGCAGCTGGCTTGGGAGAGCGGGAGGGCACCAACCTGGCAACTCATACCTGCTAGGGGTCCAAGGGCACGCAGGTTATCACACATCTTGCAGTTTTCTTGAAAGCCAATAAAAAAATAAAATAACGCTCACTTCCGTCAGCGTTCTCTACTTAATTATTCATCTGATGGGTCCGCTCTTATCGGCCCTAACTTTTAAATGAGTGTGTCTTGGCTTGATGAGGGCCAACTCTGGCCATGTCAGTGCTTTTAATCATCGCTTCAGTCCTCACCTCTCTCCCGTCCCTCAGAGGTCTGAAGCACGGCCGCGATGTGGACCACAACTCCCCATGCGATTGGTGGCAGTTCCGTGCATCCGCGGTCGGAATTGAGGTGGCTGTGGCAGCGCCGTGCTTTTCCCTGGGGCTCTCTCTACGCCGCTTGCTTAAGTGTTTTCAAGCTTCACTTTTGGCTTCTTTGCTAGACAGGTTTTAACGGGACAAGGTCAAACGTGTGAAAACGTCCCATTCGGTGGGCGTTTTTGATGAAGGAAATGCATGATATTATTCATATAATGGCGGTAAAATTGGTTGCGGTGTAGTCTGATCCCAGCCACGGGTAGAGGAAAGAGACACACACTCACTCACTCACTCACTCACTCACTCACTCACTCACTCCTTAAACGGGAGTCCAGCAATAGCTGATGGACACTGGTGCTTTTACCTAATCCATTGGGAAGTAGTGACCGAGGCGTGGTGGACGTTGTACCACTGCATGCGTCGGCGTGTGTGTGTGTATGCATGCGTCGGTGCATGTGTGTGTAAAAGTGATCCGGTCCACATCCAGTCCGGTCAGCAAAACAGACCTGACCGTAATCACAAACGGACAGAAGCTACTCTGATCGTGTGTGTGTGTGTGTGTGTGTGTGTGAATATACTGCTGTACTGCTACTATATTTGTGTGTGTCCTTGTGTTTCTGAATGTGTGTGTGTGTGTGTGTTGGTGTACACACACACACACACACACAGTTCAGTAGCTTCCATCTATTTGTGTGTGTACGTGCATGCGTACGTGCATGTGCGTGTGCACATATGCGCGTGCATGTGTTTCCCTGATGGTGCTTTCCGTGTCTGTTGGAACAGCCCGCCACCTCCACCCAGCTTTCATCCGTGCCCAGTAAAAGCGCTCTTTCCTGGGGGAGGCTGGCAGCCCGCAGCCCGCACCCCACTCCCCCCCCCCCCTCCCCCCCCCCATGTCAAGTGGAGGCCCATGTGGAACATTTGTGCAACCCACTTCTGTCTGAATCACCATGCCGCACTGCAACATGATGCCTCAGCAGCAGAGTTCAGCCAGTGCCGGTGTGAGGCCACAGATGGAGGCATGCTGGGAAGCCTGTAGCAACTTACTATCAGCACTGGGCTGCAGCCTTCCCAGCATGCCTCCATCAGCAGTTTGAGTGATATTAGAAGTGCTGCTGATGCTAATACTAATGGCTACTTTAGGCTGATGTGATGTTCTTAGTTGAAGGGCTATGTCTAATGCCCCTCCTACAAAGATAAAAAAAAAATAATAGCTAATTCCAACAGACCCTTTTCACAGAGGCGTTTGTTGGACCAGCTGTGTTGAACCAGGTGTCGCTCACAACACTAATTAAGGGTCTGCCTGTTTATGCATAGACATACATACATCGAGAGCTCATTGGCTCACACATCACCGCCATATTGGAGCGGCCCAGTCGGCCGAGTGCACTAGGTCAACCGGTCGACCCCTCGCGCCACCGGGTCCAAGCAGTCCAGCGGCGTCCGGGTGTATATGCCTGTGTTTCCATGTACCGGGGCTCGGCTGGTCGACTTCTCTTCACTAGTTGAGTCTACTCCCTGTGCCCGGGTACACAGAGGAGCATAAGTAGAGTCATGAGAATACCGGTCTATTTAAAACGGCTCTTTAGTACACACGAGTACTGAGTCTACTCCCCGTGCCCGGGTACACAGAGGAGCATAAGTAGAGTCATGAGAATACCGGTCTATTTAAAACGGCTCTTTAGTACACACGAGTACTGAGTCTACTCCCTGTGCCCGGGTACACAGAGGAGCATAAGTAGAGTCATGAGAATACCGGTCTATTTAAAACGGCTCTTTAGTACACACGAGTACTGAGTCTACTCCCTGTGCCCGGGTACACAGAGGAGCATAAGTAGAGTCATGAGAATACCGGTCTATTTAAAACGGCTCTTTAGTATACACAAGTACTGCGCCTACGACAGACACGGCTGCTACTACAATCACTGAAGCTGCTACCATCTCTTTTGGAGGAGCCATGTTGGGTTTAGCTTTTAAAACAGCCATATTGTACAATGGCACTTTGTTTTTGTTCACATGGAAAAACACTGACTGCAGGAAGTGATGGGACTTGTAAGGCGTAATTTTAATTGACCAAAGGAAGTCCATAGACCTTTTCAAGGACTACCGGGAACCACAAATGACTTCAGCACCAGTGCTTCTGGTGGCTTGTTTGTTTGACATAGAACACATGGGACAGTTGATGTCTACAGGTGTTCATACGCAGACCGTCTAGCGCTTTACTCTTCAAGCACTAAGTTTATTGACTGTAATGTTATAGTTAGTGAAGTCTGACCAGTTTAAGGGCTTTTACATTGTTTAGGATACAGGCCTAAGTCCTTGGTTGGCCTGGTTTTGTATGCTTATGTATACTGCTTCATTGCCCACTACACTGCTTGCTTAGCTTGATACCCAACCACCTGCCTGCTTCCTTCTGTCTGCCAAGGGCTCCGCTCTAATAGGAAAACTAAAAGTGCATCTTAGATCCTTTGCCCCGTGCCTTCTTACCGTGTTGTTTCATGCAGGCTGTATAAACCTGGACAACCCGGTTAAAAATACAACTTCATTACCAAGGTTGGAATTGAAATAGAAAAAATGCATATAGGCTCCCAGTCACAAAAGGGAAACAAAATGGTTGTCCCATTGAGAATAGTCGCGCACACTCACACTCCTGGCCACCCATATTTATCCATATCAATCTCAATTAGTATGAATGTATGAAAATAATTGTCGGTTATGTTGGTCTTTGGTTTTCGTGAATGGTGCATCGCTTAAAACGTTTTTGCCACAAGGAATTGTGGGACGGCACTATCTCCTTTCCTTTCGTAAAGGACGTGTACCCAATGCTAAAGGAGATAAGAAAGCACCTTTTTTTTGTTGCATTTACAGTATTTGAACAGTTGTTATCATGGCTGCGACTTAGATACTTCCGGGTCACTTCACTCAGGTAGGAACCTTCCTAAGCAAAACGGGACTGTTGGACTGCGGCCTTGTTCACCTGGATCATAAAGGCGTTGTTGTTTTATTAAAGAAAAGCTCATAATGGCACTTTCCCAAAGTGGAAAACGTATTTGAAGAACCTTCATACTTTAGACTGCTGTTAGACGTGGGGTGAGGTTACTTTCCTACTCATTATCCATTGCTCTCTGGTGCTGAGGCCCGCCTGTTGCATGCCGAATGATACTCGAACATGGACCAACTTCACCGGCCGCAGGGGGGTGTGCCATATCGGATGACCTCATGCGTTTTCGTACGTCAAGTGTGAACGTAAGGTCACTGGTGGCAGAGGGAGCATGGGGTTGCAGTGATACGGCCAGTTATCTGTCCGCACTCTGAGCAGATCACTGCTGCTAATCCAACGACACTAACAGGCTGATCCCCTCCGTCTGCTTCACGGCTCAATGTTAGCCCAAATCCACACCCGGCAAAAGTGTCCTCTGTGCATATGCCTTTTTGCAATAATGTGACGTATCTCATCCAATCACAGCCCTGAATGTCCTTCTCTACTCTTTCTCTATGGGCTATACATATACTGTGGCGACCCGGCTTGCATAAGTGGCCGTCTCCCCCCAGAGAACACAGGGCAAGCGTCCGTTCGAGCCGAAACGGCGTGCTTATTTAACAACAATCATAAACGTTAGGCCGAGCCAGGGAGAAGCAAGAATGTTCTTTGTCTTCATCTACTCCCTCTGCGTTCCCACTGTTTCTAGCATGTTCCCCTCTTCCCTTTCTCTCACTGTCTCTCTCTCTTTATCTTTCTTTACTAGTCTCTGGTAAAGTAGAGAGAGAGAGAGAGAGAGAGAGAACTACGAGGAGAGGGGGAATGGAAAAAGGGGAGAGGGTTGCGGAAGGGAGGGAGGAGATAGAGGAGTAGAAAATGACAGGCTTGTGGCTGCTACCTCCACCACTTCCCCCACCAGCACCACCAGCACCTCCACTTCCCCCACCACCCCCACCAGAACCAGCAGCAGCAGCCCCTCCCCGGTCGCTGTAGAGATGAAAGTAGGACTTTGAAGAAGGGCTGATCTTCCCCTCACTCCCTAGGAGGAGGAGGAGGAGGAGTAGAGGAGCTGGGGATCAGAGCAGGAGGCCCATGACACAGCAAGGAGATGTCAAGATACTAAACACACGCACGCACACACACACACACACACACGTAGACATACACACCCACACTCACATAGACATACACACACACACGCAGACACACATACACATAGACATACACACCCACACACATAGACGCACACACACGCAAATATAAACACACGCAAACACACACAGACACACACACACACACTCAAGCCTCTCACTCCTCTCTCTTGGTCTCTCTCTATCTCGCTTCGCACAAGCGCATTTTACTATAAAGGGTTTTTTGAAGGTGATGTTTGATTACATTCTGTCTCATGTTGTGCTAAGTTTTCTCAAAGTGACTCCGGGCTCTCTGTCCTTGTAACTGAATTTACCGGCTAGGCTAACCGCTAGGCTAACGGCGAGGTGGCTAGGAGAGAGGCAGTAAATCCTCTTATCTACTCTGAGCACTTACATGGAAAAGAAGCTATTTATGGAGGCTGTTGGGTGTCTGGGAACCTAGCATTACTCTGCATTTCTGCAGGCCACTGGTGGAAAAGATCAAAACGATGGGGAATGTTTATTAAAGTCACTGTAGTCAATTAGTGTAACTGCCGCTAAACATGTTTACAAACATGCTAACCCAAGCAACGTGTAGTTACGTGCAGCTAACCCAAGCCACGTGTAGCTACGTGCAGCTAACCCAAGCCACGTGTAGCTACGTGCAGCTAACACAAGCCACGTGTAGCTAGGTGCAACCCACAAATAGTGGGTGCATGAGGGCGAACAGGAGTTAACGGAAGATTACATCAGTCACATATAAAACTTGAGGAATTAAGAGATTTAAATATTTAACACACACACTGCTCATCTAAATGATTAGGTGTTGCTGATTAAGGAGTTTTCTTTTATACTGATAGATGAACCAGACTGTATAGTTGCTGGACCCACGCAATGATGAGAGAGAGAGAGAGAGAGAGAGAGAGAGAGAGAGAGAGAGAGAGAGAGAGAGAGAGAGAGAGAGAGAGAGAGAGAGAGAGAGAGAGAGAGAGAGAGAGAGAGAGAGAGAGAGAGAGAGAGAGAGAGAGAGAGAGAGAGAGAGAGAGAGAGAGAGAGAGAGAGAGAGAGAGAGAGAGAGAGAGAGAGAGAGAGATGTTTATGTCTTTATGTTTATCCCACCGTAGGGATCATGATGCACCCCCACATCATATACAAGGTCGTTATAAAGGCAAAAAAAAGGAAATATGTTACCCCGACATCACCAACCCTGCGTCCCTCCGCAGACTACGCACCTCTTGTTCACTTCATATCGTCTCACTAGTTTCAATTTGCGATCATGGACGACGCGCAGTGAGTACGACCCCCAGACGTTGTTTGTATAAGGACAATTTAAAGAAAGCCATTTGGAGGACAACTGGCGCTGTCATTGGAGCTTCAGGTGGGCTCGTCTGGAAGTCCGCCAATTAAAACGTTGGCCCGTTAAATGACTAAACAGGAACTGTATGCACAAGCCACATGAATGAAAAACCCTAGCAGAGCACTCGTAGCTGTTTACTCTCTCCTGTCTGCTCCCCTTGCTCCCGGCAGCGACGGCTACGGTACCGGACTGCTTTTTGACGACTTTAGCATAGTTCACTTTAACGTTAGCTAACGCAATCCCCCCTCGGCGTTACCGTAACAACCGTCCAACGTGCCATTCAAAACTCATTTGTTGATTTAAAAGTATCCATAGTTTGATTTAATAAAGTGAGCTATTTTTACCCGCATGAAGCTACCTCATTCAAAGTCGAGTCGTTACTGACCTCAAGTAAGCTGGTGAAAGGTCACCTGAGTCTACCAACCAGACGCTCCAGCGAGGTGGAGCTGGTGAGCGGTGAATAGTAAGACCTGAAATGGGAAGGTTGCCTGATTCGCTGCCCTCGGTTTCATGCTTTCAAAAAAAGATTCAAATTACATTTCTGTGGGGGACCCAATCTTCTCCCTCTCTTCTCCTGTGTGTGTGTGAGGGGGGGGGGGGGGGGGGGAGAAATGCAACCATTTCCAAGATCGGGGGGGGGGGGGGGGGGGGGGGGGGGACATGTCCCATCCATCCCCCCCCCCCCCCCCCTCCCCCCGGTTCCTACGCCAATGATCGAATCAATGATGCTCACAGTTAGCTGGGAGAGAACGCTGTGTCTTTATATCCTCCTCTCTCCCACACGCACGCACACACACACACACACACACACACACACACACACACACACACACACACACACACACACACACACACGTGTACACATTAACACACACACGCACACACGTGTACACATTAACACACACACGCACACGCGCACGCACACACACGCACGCACACGTGTACACATTAACACGCACGCACACGTGTACACATTAACACGCACGGACACACACCACACGCACGCACACACACGTGTACACATTAAAGCACGCACGCACACGCACGCACACACACGTGTACACATTAACACACACACGCACGCACGCACATACACGCACGCACACGTGTACAGATTAATGCACACACACGCACACGTGTACACTAACACACACACCTAAACATTTCAGGAACAAGATCAATAGGTTTCAGTGAAAGAGGGTCAGTGTATGTGTGGGTGGGTGTGTGTGTGTTAGTGTGTGTGTGTGTGTGTGTGGCAGCAGTTGAGGCATATGGATGATTGGATCTCGGGGAGAAGATTATGTTTCACTCCACTTCGTGTGTTCCTTAAAGTGTGTAGTCTTTTGTGTGTGTGTGTGTTTGTTTATGTGTGTGTGTGTTTATGTGTGTGTGTGCGTTTGTGTTTGTGTGTGTGTGTTTGCGAGTGTGTGTTTATGTGTGTGTGTGTGTGTGTTTATGTACTGTATGTGTGTATATGTTTGTGAGTGTTAATGTGTTGAGACTTCATTTCCTGAGGGATTTCATCCATTCAACAGCGTGTGGATGCCCGATGTCTAAAGACCTGCCGGCCGCTTGTGTGTAAAGCAGAGAGAAAAAACAAAGAGAGCTGGTGAGGAGACATTAATGAATGGAGACGTTTGAAGGTGAAAAGGGAGGAGAGAGGTGGGGTGTTGATTTAGGAAAGGAAGGAGTCTGAGGGAGAAAAGGAGATAGAGAGGGGAGAAAGATACAGGGCTGAGATGAGCCTGTGATTCATGCCAGCTTTCTCGCTCTGCATCATCTTGTATTCACTACCCGGTGATCTACTGCAGGCTGCCTCTGCTGTGTGCGTGTGTGTGTGTGTGTGTGCGTGTGCGTAGTTTACATTGTGCAGACCCCTGAGGAAAACTGTGCCAAGGTTTGGATAAAGACTCAGATAAGGGTGAAGCGATGGGATGGTAAATCACACACACACACACACGCACGCTCACACACACACACACACACACACACACACACTCTGACACACACACACTCTGACACACACACACTCTGACACACACACACACTCTGACACAGTCGACCTTGACTTGCTGCTACCACTACTCATGGACATTCTTCGCGTTACTCTTGCAACCAGTTCTTCCTCCACCATCCCCATGCCCTGCTTACGCTCCTTCGCGCTCTTTCACCCGCTAATTGATGCACTTAAAACTTGTGTGTGTGTGTGTGGTTTTGTGTGTGTGTGTTTTTGTAAAGGGGGGGGGATGCATTTGACATAACCACACAAGATGAGGCTGCAAATAAAAGAGACAATGTGAACAAGGAAGGAGGGACTGTAGGAACAGCAGTGGAAGATCAATCAGTAATTTATATATTTATATGAATAATAAAAATAATAGCAATGATTGTGTTTCTGACGGGAAAGAAATTATTTAGTTCAGCTGCTGAAGCAAATAAAAATGTATGCAGTCATTCTTGAGTGCATGTGTAGGTGTGCACGTGCTTGTGTGGGATCGTACGCTCATGTATGCATGCGTGCGGTAGTCGTCCTGTTCTTACCTTGCCTTGCTCCCACACTGGGTCTATTCATATATTCCTCTTCTCTCTGAATCATAGAGAACGCCAACTCTTTTGTGTTCTCATGTTAGTCACACGCAGGGATTTAATAACTTCCATGCTATCATGTTCGCAAAGCAGAGCTTTAATAACTTCCATGCTATCATGTTTGTAAAGCAGAGCTTTAATGACTTCCATGCTATCATGTTCGTAAAGCAGAGCTTTTAAACCAGACATTGCATCATGTTAGTAACCAATTAGAGCTTTAAAACCAGACATTGTATCATGTTAGTAACCAGTTAGAGCTTTAAAACCAGACATTGTATCATGTTTGAAACCAGTTAGAGCATTGAAACCAGACATTGTATCATGTTTGTAACCAGTTAGAGCTTTAAAACCACACATTGCATCATGTTAGTAACCAGTTAGAGCTTTAAAACCAGACATTGTATCATGTTTGTAACCAGTTAGAGCTTTAAAACCAGTTAAAACCAGTCATTGCATCATGTTAGTAACCAGTTAGAGCTTTAAAACCAGACATTGTATCATGTTTGTAACCAGTTAGAGCTTTAAAACCAGACATTGTATCATGTTAGTAACCAGTTAGAGCTTTAAAACCAGACATTGTATTATGTTTGTAACCAGTTAGAGCTTTAAAACCACACATTGCATCATGTTAGTAACCAGTTAGACCTTTAAAACCAGACATTGCATCATGTTAGTAACCAGTTAGAGCTTTAATACCAGACATTGTATCATGTTAGTAACCAGTTAGAGCTTTAAAACCAGACATTGTATCATGTTTGTAACCAGTTAGAGCTTTAAAACCAGACATTGTATCATGTTTGTAATCAGTTAGAGCTTTAAAACCAGACATTGCATCATGTTAGTAACCAGTTAGAGCTTTAAAACCAGACATTGTATCATGTTTGTAACCAGTTAGAGCTTTAAAACCAGACATTGTATCATGTTAGTAACCAGATAGAGCTTTAAAACCAGTCATTGCATCATGTTAGTAACCAGTTAGAGCTTTAAAACCACACATTGTATAATGTTTGTAACCAGTTAGAGCTTTTAAACCACACATTGCATCATGTTAGTAACACACACAGCTTTAATAACTTTGATGCTATCGTGTTCGTTGAGCTTTAGGAACTTACATTGTTAATGGTAGCTATCAGGGATCCAGCAGTTCTACTATGTAATATCAGAGCTTCTTTGGGTAAACGGCACAGAGCCTTGCCAGGAAACCAAAAACTGAAAGAGGGGGAGTTATGTGTTGTTTCCTGTTTTGTTAGAGAGATTATAGAGAAATTTATTTCAGAAAGTGGATGAAGCTTTCAGACTGGGATTTTATCGGGTGTATTTCTCCAGTGGCCAGTCGACACGGTGTTGATTTGAAACCTTTATAGCCCTTTTTGTTGAGGTTTACCAAGTTTGTGTTTTCTGTCTGATCCAAGCCTCCAGCAACATGATTGGTTGAAACAAATATGAAGCGAAAGAAAGTTAAGGGCCCCGTTCACCCAGGTTTCAGCTGCTCTGCTGGCAGACTGTAGATTTATCTAAAGTCGATCATTTCATTTGTGAAACTATCATGCTAGTAACATGAAGAGCTTTAACTCATAGAGCTTTAATAACTTACATCTCGCTAGTAACTCGTAGAGCTTTAATAACTTACATCTCGCTAGTAACTCGTAGAGCTTTAATAACTTGCATCATGCTAGTAACTCATAGCGCTTTAATAACTTACATCTCACTAGTAACTCGTAGAGCTTTAATAACTTACATCATGCTAGTAACTCATAGAGCTTTAATAACTTACATCATGCTAGTAACTCATAGAGCTTTAATAACTTACATCATGCTAGTACTCATAGAGCTTTAGTAACTCATAGAGCTTTAATAACTTACATCTCGTTCGGAACTCATACAGCTTTAATAACTTACATCATGCTAGTAATTCATAGAGCTTTAATAACTTACATCATGCTAGTAATTCATAGAGATTTAATAACTTACATCATGCTAGTAACTCATAGAGCTTTAATAACTTACATCATGCTAGTAACTCATAGAGCTTTAGTAACTCATATAGCTTTAATAACTTACATCATGCTAGTAACTCATAGAGCTTTAATAACTTACATCATGCTAGTAACTCATAGAGCTTTAGTAACTTACATCATGCTAGTAACTCAGAGCTTTAGGAACACATAGAGCTTTAATAACTTACACCATGCTTGTAACTCATAGAGCTTTAGTAACTTACATCATGCTAGTAACTCATAGAGCTTTAGTAACTTACATCTCGCTAGTAACTCATAGAGCTTTAATGACTTACATCATCCTAGTAACTCATAGAACTTTAATAACTCATAGAGCTTTAATAACTTACATCATGCTAGTAACTCATAGAGCTTTAATAACTTACATCATGCTAGTAACTCATAGAGCTTTAATAATTTACATCATGCTAGTAACTCATAGAGCTTTAATTACTTACATCATGCTAGTAACTCATAGAACTTTAGTAACTCATAGAGCTTTTTTACTTACATCATGCTAGTAACTCATAGAGCTTTAATAACTTACATCATGCTAGTAACTCATAGAGATTTAATAACTCATAGAGCTTTAGTGACTTACATCTTGCTAGTAACTCGTAGAGCTTTAATAACTTACATCATGCTAGTGATTTAGAGATTAGTAACCCCTTACATGTGATCATGTGAGTGACAGGTAGAATTTAATTAATTACATGTTATTACTTGTATGTTATAACACACACACACACACACACACACACACACACACACAGCATGTTGCTGACTCATGGAGACTAGAAGTTAATTATTACGTGTGTGTGTGAGTGTATGTGTGTGAGTGCAGATGCCAATGCTTTCCACTACACAAGTCCCTTTGTCTGCCCATGTATCTGTGGAGGGTTTTTGCATGCACACACGCACACACCCACCCACACGCACACTTCAACCTCTTGCAACGGGAGCAGCAGCTGAAGGTTGACCGTGCACTACGGTATGTACAGCGTTGATTTAATAATGACTATTAGAGTCAATGGAAAATCAATATCTGTCAAACTAGCTCTCCATTAGGGAGCGTGCTCTGATATATGTTTCTCTCTTTCTATCTCTCTCCTTCTCAATGTTAACCACTCTCACCCCATCCTTTCCACGGATTAAACAGTGGGACTCTCTTTCTCTGTGTGTGAGTTTGTGTGTGTGTGTGTGTGTGTGTGTGTGTGTGTTTTGTCCACCAGATAAGTGTTTTCAACAGCCTTTACAATATGCCTGGTAGGCAAGAAAAAGCAGCTAAATGGGCTCCTTTAAAACGTTTTCACACACACACACACACACACACACACACACACACACAGTCAGAGTGACGAGAGGGAGAGAGTAATTATCGAGGAATGTGTGATGGGTGACGCTTGACACTCAGGGCTGAAGTTTAACCTGTGACCCCAGGCACCATGGATCAGCTGCTTTTTAACAACTTAATCACTCTGCCACCTCCAGCCTCTTCCTTTTTCTGCCTGCACGCACACACGCACACACGCACGCACACACGCACGCACGCACGCACACACGCTTGCACGCACGCACACACTCACACACGCACACGCACTCACACACGTACGCACGCACGCGCACACCCGCACGCACACACACAGTGAGATGCATTGGCTGTCTGAAGGTCATTGCTGTGACAGGACAGATTAACCTGTGTTCCATGTATGTAATCAATATTGATCAGCCATTGGTCTCCATGACAACAGACAGCTGACAAATACTGTTAACATAGTAATTGGATACAGTTAACACATCAAGCTGTGTATGTGTTTCTTTACCTCAAGGGGAATGCATGATTCTCTCTCTCTGGCTCTATCTGTGATGGGTGCAGATGTACATAAATGTGTGTGTGTGTGTGTGTGTGTGTGTGTGTGTGTGTGTGTGTGTGTGTGTGTGTGCACCCATGCAGATGGTAGCTCTCTGCTCCCTGGCCTGTAATAAAAGGGCTGCGATGGTAGTTAATGGAAGACATTATCTGTTTACATGATCTTATCTATCAGGACAAAGAAATCCCGTTGCACAAATACCCAGAAACACTGAATCGACACACACACACACTTCAAGGCCATCTGAACATGCACAATCACATGGACGAGAGAGAGAGAGAGAGAGAGAGAGAGAGAGAGAGAGGAGAGAGAGAGAGAGAGAGAGAGAGAGAGAGAGAGAGAGAGAGAGAGAGAGAGAGAGAGAGAGAGAGAGAGAGAGAGAGAGAGAGAGAGAGAGAGAGAGAGAGAGAGAGAGAGAGAGAGTTGCAGACAGACAGGTCGGCACAGCTAAAGGACAGACAGGAAGGGTAGTAAGGCTTCTGTGTATGTGTGGCAGCGATGAGTTCGAGCGCGTATCCTCATGCATTATTGAGCGCAGGACAGGCCAGCTTCTACAGCCTCGCTAGAGCTTCAGCAGACAGCAAACATTTATCTGTCAGGCAAATATTTGCCCCTGTGGCGAGATGCATGTGTTGTCATGGTTACGGGGCAGGGCCAGGTTTGTTTTTATGAGTATAGCATTTGAACGCGTAAACCTTGCCTATACCCAGTAGTGACTGTACATCCTAGGAGCGTGGCCTTCGATCAAGTTCCAATCTCAACATTGAGATGTAAAAGAATAATAAATGATGCTTCCTCGTCTATTGTTTAGCTCTCCCATGCTCGGATTGGCTGTCAGACGATTCTCGTGCAGAACTAGTGAGGATGCACTGTTTACTCACGTTGGTTTATGCAGTGCAATAAACACAATGTGATGCCATACTTTGTGGATATATATAGACATTAGGGCTAGGGTTATCCAAATACATATACAGATAATATTGATGATATTGTAAAGTTAACACACTTTTGTTTATGTAGAATCGATGGCGAAACTGAGTATGCTGTTTTGCTTCTCTCACTCCCTGCTCTCACTTTATCCACCCTACTCCCACCTCACACTAAAGCTGCACTCCTCTCTGATGACACTCCCTGCTCTCACTCCATCAACCCTACTCCCACCTCACACTAAAGCTGCACTCCTCTCTCATGACACTCCCTGCTCTCACTCCATCACCCCTACTCCCACCTCACACTAAAGCTGCACTTCTCTCTCATGACACTCCCTGCTCTCACTCCATCACCCCTACTCCCACCTCACACTAAAGCTGCACTCCTCTCTCATGACACTCCCTGCTCTCACTCAATCACCCCTACTCCCACCTCACACTAAAGCTGCACT
>JACYXH010000690.1:3432500-3455000 GCA_026745465.1 Lota lota | reverse complement strand
AATGAAGGAACCGTCGTTAGGGGCGAGCTGCGTTACTGTCATCCTCGGCACGCGTGATTTGTGCGTTGTTCTCGGCACGTGTTTCCCAAGGGCCTCTTCTTTGTTCACTTTCTGTTTTTAATCGGTTTATTAGGTTTTCGCAGTTTACATACGATGATCACCCAGTCGATCCCGTCTTCCGGTGATCTCCTGCTCTTCTGTTTCGCCCCACGCTTGACTTTGTGTCTTATTACACGATCCCAGCGTTGTACGATGAAGAACATTTCGATCTGATTTCCTTCTGCTCCTAAGTATTTGGGTTCCTACAAATAACAGGAGGGATGGAGGGTGTTTGCTGAGGCTCTTCGGCCGTTCATCAAAGTGATTGTGTGCTGTGCGCGTCCACTTTGATGAAGCCTAAGCCCAGCGCTTACCGTCCCCTAAGCTTTTATTAAGCAATAAAGAGTTAGCATGTGCTTCAGCTAGCAGAATTAGTATGGGGCTGGCAGGGGGGAAACAGTTGCCCAACAGTAGATTAATTAAAGAGTTTTACGGGCCTAGCGGTGATGGTACTCCACAGAGGACCAGGAACTCTTATGTCGGTCAGCCCCACCTCCCTCCTCTCATCTTCATGCCCGTTCGGAAATCACACATCAAGACATTGTTAAGGGACACGGGGAACAGACACCAACAGACATGTGGTGCATAGTTGTCCAAATAAATAACATTCTTCCGGCTTAACGGGTACCACTAGGTGCCAGGTGCATGGGAATCCATTCAAACAACAACAAAATAACATTACGTGACTTTGATGATAAGATGGAGTCTACTTGGGACAATATTTTGGACATTAAATCCAAAAACTTTAAAGCCTCTTAAAGATTCATGAGTCATTGGATAAGTTGTGCAGTCAAAGATTAGATGTGATTGAAAGATGAGGTGAAGCCAACTTGAAACAATCAGGGTTCAAATAAGTGATGTATATTAATCCATAAGGAAATATTGCTTGTGTTCCTTCACCACCACTGAAGGCTGCTCACTCGCATCAGGCATGGGGAAGTAAACAGGGCCGCTGAATACACCGCGGACTTAATGTTATTCTGACACTGGACACCGTTGGGATCGAAGGCGACAAAGTATAGCTGAGTCTTCACTGATTCTTTTATCACACTCCTCTGTTGAGGTTGTTGGTGAACGACACTAAACAATAACTTGTTCACATCTGTCTGTTCATTAGGGGTCCTACGAAATCCAAAGGAACCCGATTGCATCTGTTAGTATTAGCATTATTATTTTCCTGACAAATTCGGCCGTCTCTCAAAAGCAACATGGGTAAAAGTTGTATAAATTGGCATGCTCGTCGAACTTGTAAAATGAGTAAGGCTTGAAACCGACGGGCCACACTCCCTATAGTGGCCCTATAATCAGCCCTTGAATGTAAAAACCCCAAAAGGCTGCTATTTCCACTGGGAAAGGGCAAAATGCATGAAATGTTGTATCCACGCACCATTCCTCATGATAAACAACCTTCTTACTGCAACCCATGTGGTCAGACCCTTTGGATGTTATGCAATGACCACAACTTGACCAAACGCCCACACAGCAACTGATTCTGAGTGCCGGGTAGATATAGCTGCAAACTCTGCACACATGGACCAGGTGACTGTGGGACTATATAGTGAAACAGTCATAGCAATAAGAGCAAAGACGGCGGAGATATACAGTTTTATGCAAAATATATGCATACAGTATTTGCGACTTTTAAATGGCTGTAACTTTGTGTCGCATTGTCAGCTCGGCTGTGTAAGGTGGCTGAAAAGGGTTTGGGGGGTAGGGGGTTCACCTGTTAGGCATTATAACTGGGCCCCAAAACCCCAAATACATTTTGAAAGAGTTTGTGTGTACTCTTTGCACAGCTTGTTTGAACGATGATGCATCACACCGTTTTTTCTACTGTCTATGTTTCTATTTCACCCCCATCCCCTCCCTTGACACTGAATAACCCCCCCCCCCCCCCCCCCCCCCCCCCCACACACACACACACACACACACATTCTGATGAAAAAGCATGTGAAGTACCCATGATGATGGAGGTGCTGTTTCACACCTCATCCTGTAGGGGAGCTGTCCCAACATGTCTCAAACCTACACTAGGATTTCCATGCCAATATTTACCCAGGGGGCATATTGGTGTTGTTGGCTGATGTTCACATTACAAATCCGGTTGATTTCTCCACATCGACAAGCAGGTTGGAACGTACACAAACACACACACACACACACACACAGTCACACACACACACACACACACACACAAACAAACACTCATTCACACTAACACACAGACCCCTCCACACACAGACGCATGCACACACACACACACACACACACACACACACACACACACACACACACACACACACACACACAGGGGGTCCTCCTGGGAAGTGTTAGACTGTCACTGCAAAGCACAGCATGTCAATCTAAGTAACACACCGGAGACCTCAGCGCTAGCAGCAGGAATAGAGTGGAGTCAGAGAGGAGAGGGGTGAGGAGACACCCAGAGAGGAGAGGGGTGAGGAGATACACAGAGAGGAGAGGGGTGAGGAGACACCCAGAGAGGAGAGGGGTGAGGAGATACACAGAGAGGAGAGGGGTGAGGAGATACCCAGAGAGGAGAGGGGTGAGGAGATACCCAGAGAGGAGAGGGGTGAGGAAAGACAGAGAGGTGAGGAGAGACACACAGAGAGGAGAGGGGTGAGGAGATACCCAGAGAGGAGAGGGGTGAGGAGATACCCAGAGAGGAGAGGGGTGAGGAGATACCCAGAGAGGAGAGGGGTGAGGAGATACCCAGAGAGGAGAGGGGTGAGGAAAGACAGAGAGGTGAGGAGAGACAGAGAGAGGAGAGGGGTGAGGAGAAACAGAGAGAGGATAGGGGTGAGAAGATACAGAGAGGAGAGGGGTGAGGAGATAGACAGAGAGGAGAGGGGTGAGGAGAGACAGAGAGGAGAGGGGTGAGGAGATACACAGAGAGGAGAGGGGTGAGGTGAGACACAGGGAGGAATGAGGACAATCACCCTCTAGGAGGATACATCAGACTCATCTCACACAACGAGTGACCATGTCCAGACTATACATCTTCTCTACAAATTGCTTCTTAGGATCGTTTTATAATTTTCATGAGTGAATGAATGTGTGTGTTTGTGTTTGTGGTTTAGTTACCCATCATGCTTTGCTTCAGGGTGTATAATTCTTCTAAATAATCATTGGAGCTAATACCTTTTTGCAATGTAACCTAAATAAAAGAATGAACAACACTGTTAAGGTGCAACACACATCATATACTTTAATAATTATGTGCCTGTGTTTGTGTGACTGACGCAACTTGCCATCAACTTAGATCACGGTCCCTTAGTTGTACTCTTAATCTTTGTCTTCTTTCTCTAACTCTATTTCCAGTCACTTCCCTCCTTCTCCAAAATTGTCCACCCCTTCCCTTTCCCCCTTATCCCGTCCCCCTGTCTGCATTGCTCATGGCCCTGAGTCCATTATTAATGTGACTCAATGTGAGGCTGTCCACCTGGAAATGAAGTCGTGCTGAAAACCTGTTATCACTCTGAACCTCATCACCTTTACATATCCTGCAGAGAACAACATGCTGCAAAACACACACACAGACACATGCGCACACATGAACACAGCAAATACACATCCATACACACACACACACACACAAACAAGGCAAATACACATTCATATGCACAGACACACACAAACACACCAAGCACATGCATGCATAAACACGTAAAGCACACTCGCAAAGACACACACACACCAAACACACACACACATACACACCAAACACATGCACACATACACACGCCAAATACACACACACGTAATCACACATAAACACCATAGCGGTGTACACACAAACACACACTCACACACACAATTTGCCTCAACTGGAATCGCGTGACCTTTATTTGCTCCTCATCACAACAATCAATTCTCTCTCGCTCTGTCTGTCTGTCTCTCTGTCTGTCTGTCCATCTTGCCTATGTGTCTGTCTGAGACTGATACGGCAGACCTGTCCTCATGCCTTGCATCCAGATAACATTATGAATCCACGAATCACCACTCAGTATCAACATTACGGCAGCACGGGAGAGAATCTTAAGCCGTAACGCTGACAAATGTTGAAACGCTCGCTCTCAGTGTGCATACCAATCATTTCATGCTCCTAAAAGATGGACTATTTTCCAAAGTGACAGTTTGTACCTGGACTAGCGGGCAGAATTCAGCAGATTCTCTCGCCTAACAGATTCGTTCAGGGGGACCTGCAATCGCACGCGCAAAATGTGATGTGACAGGCAGAGAAGCTAATTCGAGAAGTTCAAAGGTACTAGCTCCAACTATTTGCCACATTTAATTACGATAGCGGTAAACCGATGCACAGTTGTGCTTTTTGCAATCAAGTAACTTTGATACGGTCAAAAGAAGGCTTGAAGATTTGAATACGTGTGGGAAGTGCAGATGTGTGCTTGGGGTTAATGGCGTTATTATTGCTTTATTCGGGACTGCCTTCTATGGATACAAAGTTTGAAACAAATGACGCTAACGGTTTCCATTACCCACCCTCTATGCTAACGCAATTACAAAGCTATTAGGGTGCCTGTTTGTTGGAAGCTGCTGACACTGCCTTCCACTGAAAGGCCTAATGCTCGTCTTGGATTACAGCTCACACAATGAACTTCCCACCCATCGACGCTGCGGCGTTTTCTTGCCTTCTTGACATTTGATTCAACTTTTAACGTGCGTCTCCCTCTTCTCCCTCTTCGCTCGCGAGGTTGTTGTTGGCGTGTGGACAGCTCACGGCGTTTTGCTCAACCCTGCAGCCATCAGGTGTGATGGAGCCGTGAGGCCGGCTCGCTAGATTCAGCCTCACATGATATTTACCTGCTGTTCGGCTCTTGCAGCTTTGCTCCGTATTTGACTGTGGGGATTCATCGCTGAATGGCTTACCCCCCCCCCCCCCCCCCCCCCCATCGTCCTGAACACAAATGCAGTTTCCTGGGGGTTGTCGTGCTGCATGGTTGCCTAGGCAACCAGGACAGCCCCCCGTCCCCGTCATGGCCATAACACAATGCTGTGAGGACTGCAACACAATGCTCTCTGGTGTGTTCCTCCCTGGCTCCCACATATGCTCCCTCTCTCTTTGAAACGCATCCTTCAGGGAACTAATGAATGGTGTTGCTGGAGAGCAACAGAAACTCGCCAGCCATTTAGAGGCCTCACACAGATGGCCTGCACCACTTGTGTTTGTGTGTGACAATGTGTGTGTGTGCGTGTGTGCATGCACATTTGAGTGCATATGCTTATGCGTGTATGTGATAAAATCCTAAGCATCTCTGGGTCTGGCCAAGTGCTGGTGTGTCATAAAGTTACATATGTATGTGTGTGTGTGTGTATGTATGTATGTATGTATGTATATATATGTATGTATATATGTATGTATATCTATAAATGTGTATGTATATTTATGTATATATGTATATCTATATATGTATATATGTATATGTGTGTGCACGTAGGCTGCACTCATAGAAATTCTGTTCTGTGTAATATTGCACACACACTCTCACACACTGGCGTTATTCGCAAGGCCCTTCCAACAGACCACAGCGGGCTCTTATAGCACTGAACAGCAGCCAGAGAGGAGCCTTATTACTCTCACTAGGACACACACAGACCCACACACATATACAACTACACACACACACACACATATATAACTCTACACACACGCGTATAGCTACCCACACACACACACACACTGACACACATATATAACTAGACACACACACAAATACACAAATACACACACACACACACACAAACACACACTCACACATGTATATAACTAGACACACACACACACACACACACAAATACACACACACACACACACACACACACACACACACACACACAAATACACACACACACACAAACACACACTCACACACATATATAACTAGACACACATACACACACACAAATACACAAACACACACACATATAACGAGACACACATACGTATATAACTACACACACAAACACACACACACACACACACAGAGCAAAACAGATACGCTGTGAGCCAGCTACACAAAAGCACACATACACGTGTGTCCGTACCCCAGGGCGTAGCGACTCACTGAACGTCCCCCTGTCTCCGGGGGCGGGGGGGGGGGGGGGGGGGGGGGGTAAAGTTAGTTGTATATGTGTGTTTGTGTTGGGTTGTGGTAGTTATATATGTGTGTGGGTCAGTAGTGAATGCCAGCTAACTTACGACCATGTAATACAGAACAGTAGCACCGATGCTATCCAGCTTTGTGTTGTATATTCTAAAGACATGCTGTGCTATTGCAGTCCTTAATGAGATGCACTTAATAATATTTCTAAATGGATTAGAAATGTAGAAGGTACTGGTACTAAAACGTCAAGTCAGGTTTTTTACATTTCATCACACCAAGGTCGGGGAAATCCTCGTGCTGTTTTTGTCATCACAATGAGACAGGGTTGTGTCTTTTCTGCTTAGGAAGGTTCCTGACTGACTGAAACAACCCAAAGTATCTGTATCTAAGTGGCAGCCATGATAAGAGCTGTTCCAATTCTCTTCATGCTAAGGAAAGGTGCTTCGATGCTTCCTTTCTCATCTCCTTTAGCATAGGGTACACTGGACCATCCTTTACTAAAGGAAAGGAGATAATGCCGTCCCACAATTCCTTGCGGCAGGGACCTTTTAAAACGAGGCACCATTCGTCCATTCACGAAAACAAACGATCAAGCTGACCGACAGTTATTTTCGTCCAATCCTACTTATTGGGATCTATGTCCATAAATATGAGTGGACAGGAGTGTGGGCAACCATTCGTCAATGTGACAACTACACTGCTCAAAAAAATAAAGGGAACACTAAAATAGCACATCCTAGATCTGAATGAATGAAGTAATCTTATTAAAAACTTTTTTCTTTACATAGTTGAATGTGCTGACAACAAAATCACACATAAATTATCAATGGAAATCAAATTTATCAACCCATGTAGGTCTGGATTTGGAGTCACACTCAAAATTAAAGTGGAAAACCACACTACAGGCTGATCCAACTTTGATGTAATGTCCTTAAAACAAGTCAAAATGAGGCTCAGTGTGTGTGGCCTCCACGTGCCTGTATGACCTCCCTACAACGCCTGGGCATGCTCCTGATGAGGTGGCAGATGGTCTCCTGAGGGATCTCCTCCCAGACCTGGACTAAAGCATCCGCCAACTCCTGGACAGTCTGTGGTGCAACGTGGCGTTGGTGGATGGAGCGAGACATGATGTCCCAGATGTGCTCAATTGGATTCAGGTCTGGGGAACGGGCGGGCCAGTCCATAGCATCAATGCCTTCCTCTTGCAGGAACTGCTGACACACTCCAGCCACATGAGGTCTAGCATTGTCTTGCATTAGGAGGAACCCAGGGCCAACCGCATCAGCATATGGTCTCACAAGGGGTCTGAGGATCTCATCTCGGTACCTAATGGCAGTCAGGCTACCTCTGGCGAGCACATGGAGGGCTGTGCGGCCCCCCAAAGAAATGCCACCCCACACCATGACTGACCCACCGCCAAACCGGTCATGCTGGAGGATGTTGCAGGCAGCAGAACGTTCTCCACGGCGTCTCCAGACTCTGTCACGTCTGTCACGTGCTCAGTGTGAACCTGCTTTCATCTGTGAAGAGCACAGGGCGCCAGTGGCGAATTTGCCAATCTTGGTGTTCTCTGGCAAATGCCAAACGTCCTGCACGGTGTTGGGCTGTAAGCACAACCCCCACCTGTGGACGTCGGGCCCTCATACCACCCTCATGGAGTCTGTTTCTGACCGTTTGGGCAGACACATGCACATTTGTGGCCTGCTGGAGGTCATTTTGCAGGGCTCTGGCAGTGCTCCTCCTGCTCCTCCTTGCACAAAGGCGGAGGTAGCGGTCCTGCTGCTGGGTTGTTGCCCTCCTACGGCCTCCTCCACGTCTCCTGATGTACTGGCCTGTCTCCTGGTAGCGCCTCCATGCTCTGGACACTACGCTGACAGACACAGCAAACCTTCTTGCCACAGCTCGCATTGATGTGCCATCCTGGATGAGCTGCACTACCTGAGCCACTTGTGTGGGTTGTAGACTCTGTCTCATGCTACCACTAGAGTGAAAGCACCGCCAGCATTCAAAAGTGACCAAAACATCAGCCAGGAAGCATAGGAACTGAGAAGTGGTCTGTGGTCACCACCTGCAGAACCACTCCTTTTTTGGGGGTGTCTTGCTAATTGCCTATAATTTCCACCTGTTGTCTATTCCATTTGCACAACAGCATGTGACATTTATTGTCAATCAGTGTTGCTTCCTAAGTGGACAGTTTGATTTCACAGAAGTGTGATTGACTTGATTGTGTTGCTTAAGTGTTCCCTTTATTTTTTTGAGCAGTATATTTCACAAAATCTCAAAAGATCAAACGAATCACGTGATGTTGGCCGCGCCATCAGACGAAACAGAGTCTCAAATTTCAGTCTTTAGTTTTTCCACGTCGATGTGCGCTTTGAGTTGAGCTTCGAGGCAACGCCATAAGCCTCAGGGCACAATAGAAGCCCTCTGCATTGAATAATGTCAACGTGAAGCGGGGCGGCTGAACCGCCATCGCTTAGAAGAACACACACGCTGACCCACATGCCGAACGTAATGAACTCAGGTAGCATCGATCGTGAGCACAAGTTGTTCCGCCCACGTCCAGATCGGCTCTTTCCAGGCCCCCCAGGTGTTCTTCTCACTCGCTCACCGTAGGAGTGGAGGAGCCCCTGACCCAGGCGAGGACGTGGGCGTGGCGCATGGCCTCGTTAACCTCCTGCCTGCTTATCCTCATTGCGTTTAACAGCGTTGTGTGGTTGGTCTCCCAGAGTGCACTGGGGGAGAGGCAGAATGGGCTGGTGGGAGAGAGAGAGAGAGAGAGAGAGAGCACATCTGGTGTTAGACTACACCCACGGAGATGGGGGAGTCGATGGAGCAACGCTGATTAATACACAAAACACACACACATGCACACGCAGACAGACGCACACACACACACGCTGTATATACTGTATACACAAACACACAATCACAAATACACTTACACACACATACACTAACAAATATACACATGCATACAAAAAGCTAAATGTTACATTCAAGCACTAATATACCCCCACCCCTGACCGCGCCCCTCTGCCTGACCACTAGGAGCACATGAGAGGCGTGTCCATGACCCACTGACCGCGCCCCTCTGCCTGACCACTAGGAGCACATGAGAGGCGTGTCCATGACCCACTGACCGCGCCCCTCTGCCTGACCACTAGGAGCACATGAGAGGCGTGTCCATGACCCACTGACCGCGCCCCTCTGCCTGACCCCTAGGAGCACATGAGAGGCGTGTCCATGACCCACTGACCGCGCCCCTCTGCCTGACCACTAGGAGCACATGAGAGGCGTGTCCATGACCCACTGACCGCGCCCCTCTGCCTGACCACTAGGAGCACATAAGAGGCGTGTCCATGACGGCCAGAGGTTTGGTCACCATCCTCTTCTCTGCAACCACTCTCAGCGGGTCCAGTCCGCCCCCCAGGACAGACCCTGCCTTCCTGGCAGTTTCTGGATGTTGCTGCCCCAGCACACAAGCCTCAAGAAGAGGGCGCTTGCCTCCACAGACCGGTCCTGCATACATAGAGGGCACTGGGCCTCCTTAGGACTCGGCTCCGGCCCATCTCGTATACTGCCGACCAGCTTCTGTGCAGGTGCACCTCCCAGGTACCCCCCCCCCCCCCCACAGAGGGGCTGACTGGGGCCTTGGTTCACCTAAAGTCCTCCACCAACTTCAACACATCCAGCAATCACAGAGTCCTCTGAGAACGTCTGTAGCTGACAGGACTGTGAGTTGAACCTTAAGTCGGATGTGTGGCGGGTGAACAGGAAGGGAGCCAGCACAGTCCCCTGGGGGCTCCCTGTGTTACTGACCCCCCCCCGATGTGACACACAGTCAGGTAGTCTGTAATCCAGCTGACCACCTGCCTTGTCTGCAGCGCGTCTCCGAGTCGAGGGGGCTCCATGGCGTTGAGTGCACTGGAGGAAGCGTAAAACACATCCTCACAGGGCTGGCAGCCCTATCCAGGTGAGAGTGCGCCCCATTTAGCAGGTCACTGATTGCGTCTTCAACCTCGATGTCATCCTTGTAGGCAAACTGCAGGGGGTCAAGTCTGTCCTTTAACAGGCTTCTGGAGGCGAGCCAGCCTCCAGAAGCCTGTTCTGGACCCTGGTCTCTCCCTGGTCTCTCCAGGGTCTTCATCATGTGGGACCTCAATGCTACCGGCCTGTAGTCATTTAGTCCAACACAACGCCCTATCTTAGGTACAGGCACCACACAGGAAGTCTTCCACTGCACTTCCCATTTCTCTTTTGGGTCTCAGTCCAGTGTGACGTTTAAGACTCAGGTTGAAGATGTGCTGAGGTACTGCATACAGCTGGTCTGCACATGCTGAGGACACCTGGTCACCTCACCTGGTCACCACACCTGGTCACCTCACCTGGTCACCTCACCTGGTCACCTCACCTGGTCACCTGGTCACCACACCTGGTCACCTCACCTGGTCACCTGGTCACCTCACCTGGTCACCTCACCTGGTCACCTGGTCACCACACCTGGTCACCTCACCTGGTCACCTCACCTGGTCACCTCACCTGGTCACCTCACCTGGTCACCTGGTCACCTCACCTGGTCACCTCACCTGGTCACCTGGTCACCACACCTGGTCACCTCACCTGGTCACCTCACCTGGTCACCTCACCTGGTCACCTGGTCACCTCACCTGGTCACCTCACCTGGTCACCTGGTCACCTCACCTGGTCACCACACCTGGTCACCTCACCTGGTCACCTGGTCACCTCACCTGGTCACCTCACCTGGTCACCTGGTCACCTCACCTGGTCACCAAACCTGGTCACCTGGTCACCTCACCTGGTCATCTGGTCACCTCACCTGGTCAGGGGACAGGAGGGGCTGTGGGTGGGGAAAGCAGGGGGGGGTGGGGGGGAACTCTGCTGGGAGGTAGAGTCCCAGCAGAGTTCAAAGGTTACCGAGTAGGCGGTTGGGATTGAGCGACAGAGGAAGTACGAGATGCTGAGTAGAGGAAGTATGGCCTGGTGCCGTCACAGTTCGGTACATCGACAAAATAAACGCCTGCCATTGTAAAATGAGATTTTCCATTTTCCATGCATTACTATAACAGTAAACAACATGGGCAGCTTGGCTGTGAGCAGCATATGGAAACACAAACAAAGCAGTATGCCTTATAACATAAAATGGAAAATGGTCATTTAAACACGACTTCAACAAGGAGTGCTTGGATCAGCAGCGTAAGGCCGGATTCATGCAGAGCGGCCGTGCCCGCGACATGGTGGCGGTTTGCCACGGGGGGGGGGGGGGGGGGGTCTCACTTCCACGATACAACTCTTTTCAACAAGCCAGGGTGTTTTTGATCGTAGCTGATCGAGTGTGCCAGGCTCAAGAGCACAGCGCCCCTACCGACGCCAACGGTTTTCCACCCCGCCTCAAGTGAAAGTGCTTTTGACTCCCTCAGAGTCAGCGAGCGTCACTAGGGGGCTAGGCTAGGCTAGGCGTTTCATTTTAGGAGCATTTCTTGTCACATTTGTTGAACTTCTCTTTAAATCCAAACAGCAATAAATAAATCAAATCAAATCAGGAAAAGCTGGCCGCAGTGGCTGTGGCAGGCCTGTGAGAAGCCCATCCCATCATTTCCTTGGGTCTGAATGAAATGTACCGAGCTGTGCATGTGGTGAAGCATGCCCTGTAGCGGACGGCTCAACACAAACCGCTTCACCTTTACTACAGAGGGGAACCGCAAACTGAAGCTTTACCACACGTTTTCTCCCTCGCCTGAAGCTAAATAGATTTGTGTGTGTGTGTGTGTGTGTGTGCGTGCGTGTGTGTGTGTGTGTGTGTGTGCGTGTGTGTGTGTATGGGTGTCCATATGTGTGTGTGTGTATGTGTGTGTGTGCGTGTATCTGTGTGTGTATGTGTGTGTGCGTGTATCTGTGTGTGTGTGTGTATCTGTGTTTGTGTGTGTGTGTGTGTATGGGTGTCCATATGTGTGTATGTGTGCGTTTATCTGTGAGTGTGTGTATGTCTGTATGTGTGTGTGCGCGTGTATCTGTGTGTGTATCTGTGTTTGTGTGTGTGGGTGTGTGTGTGTATGGGTGTCCATATGTGTGTATGTGTGCATGTATCTGTGAGTGTGTGTGTGTGTGTGTGTTTGTTCCTATAGAATTCTGGTTCTCTGAAGACAACCATAAGTGTGCTTAGTTATGTTGGGCAGTGGCATGTGTGTATGCCTGCATACCAATTCTTGCTTAACCTTGAGAGTTGTAGTGTAGTTAGCGCTCACATGATATTTTGATTATATTCCAGCGAGAACTCTCACATTTCCATATCTCCTCCTGCGCGCAGCTTGCATTCGGCACGCAGATGGGATGCGTTGTTCGGTCTGTTAAATTGGTTATAGCTAATCCCAAAGTAACTGCTTGCTGCCTCGAATCAAGGATTCCTTATACAATCATACACATTTAAATTTTTCTGTGGGTAATTACTTAGGACACACAGTCCCAGGCTAGGGCAGAACACAACAAGAGAGGGCAGGTGTTTGACGGGACTAGGTCTGGTTAGCGGTTAGCGACAGTGTGAGAGCCTGCTGCTGTCTCTAAAGTAGATCAGGCCCCAGCAGACATATCATGACCGCCGTCTCAGACAAAAAGGCTTTCAGAAGTTAATGAGATTAGACTTGAATAGACGCGGGACATGAGCTAAAAAGGTAAAGAAACAAGGAGGTGTTTTTTTAATTCACTGTTATGTTCAACCACTGGTGGAGCGGGGGGCGCTGCTCCCAGGACGGGTGCCATAGGACCACGTGTAGTGATGAGAGGGGGGTCCAGTGTCTGGTTTAGCAATTGTCTGGTATACCCTAGTGGGGGCAGGAGATAATAAGCTGCAGTAATTGGTCCGGGCGCTTTAGGGGGTTGAAGGACACCCCCCCCCCCCCCCCCCCCCCTACATATATCTCTATGTTTATATAGATAGATATCATCACTATGACTAACTCTATGGATTTGTCCTGGAGTTTTACCCAAGATCCAAGCTGCTTACCACAAAGACGAGGAAGAAGAAGAAGAATGAGATGAGATGGATCCAGAGAATTCAGATCTCTACAGGTCTCTCATCCTGGTTCATCAGATTATTAAGTCCTAATTAAAATCATAATAATAACGCAGCCGTAATAATGAGTAATGAGGGAGGGCACGTGGAATGGTTTCCTCACATCTGCCTCTTATTCTACTGAGAGTCTCTGTCTGTCTGTCTGTCTGTCTGTCTGTCTGTCTGTCTGTCTGTCTGTCTGTCTGTCTGTCTGTCTGTCTGTCTGTCTGTTGTTGTTCATGTGTGTCTGTCTTTGTTAACAAGTCAGATTTATATGCTTGGCTCTCTGTTTATTTTGCCTGTTTTTATTTCCTCCAAATGAGCTTTGGAGGAAATGGTTTTCTGCCTGTGCTCTCCTGCAGCTCTCTCTCCCTCTCAACCTCCCTCTCTCACCCGCCCTCCCTCCCTCCCTCCCTCCCTCCCTCCCTCCCCTCCCTCCCTCCCTCCCTCCCTCCCTCCCTCCCTCCCTCCCTCCCTCCCTCCCTCCCTCCCTCCAACTGGTGTTACATAAGTTGCAGCACTTCTTCAAGCTGTTCCTTTGCTCCTCGGCAGATGTCAGACACAGGCGCGTTGCAGCAACGCAGAGAGAGTTTCCACGCTCCCTCCCAGGACGCGGCGTGGAGCACGCCGGCCCAGGAACCTTTCAGCCCGTCCACCATCGATCAGCTGGGAGGAACGATGGTGGACGGGCTGAAAGGTTCCTGGATCAGCCGGGAGGAACCAGCGGCTTCTCCACGTTGAGTGGGTGTCGGGCTGAAAGGTTCCTGGATCAGCCGGGAGGAACCAGTGGATTCTCCACATTGAGTGGTGGTCGGGCTGAAAGGTTCCTGGATCAGCCGGGAGGAACCAGCGGCTTCTCCACGTTCTGTGGTGGTCGGGCTGAAAGGTTCCTGGATCAGCCGGGAGGAACCAGCGGCTTCTCCACGTTCTGTGGTGGTCGGGCTGAAAGGTTCCTGGATCAGCCGGGAGGAACCAGCGGCTTCTCCACGTTGAGTGGTGGTCGGGCTGAAAGGTTCCTGGATCAGCCGGGAGGAACCAGCGGCGCTATGATGTGTGGATGACGTCGGGCGTCTGTTGGTCCAAAGTCCAAACACACAAGCGTTGACGGAAAACACAAAATGCAAAAGTCACAGCCCAGCCGCAAACGCCACAACACAAACGAAACCCTCAACGTCATAAATGGAGGTGAGCGTCAACGAATGTTGACGATGTAACAGGATGTACGTTTCAGAATGCAGGTTGAATCCACAGAAAGGACAGTAGGCCTACATAGTGATGGCTATTCAAACGGTCAAACTCACTTCTGTTGTGGTTCTGCTTTCGCACTTGTGCGTTGTGCCTTTTTTTTTGCGTTTGTGTTTTCCGTCATTGCGCTTGTGTTTTTCGCGTCCTCAAAGCTCTCTC
The DNA here is from genome assembly GCA_026745465.1 of Lota lota. Lineage (NCBI taxonomy): Eukaryota > Metazoa > Chordata > Actinopteri > Gadiformes > Lotidae > Lota > Lota lota. The sequence continues at coordinate 3,440,288 of JACYXH010000690.1, read as the reverse complement.
GGGTGTGCAGTTTGTTCGACATGTCTCGGCCGTCGTGGAGGAGGGGAACAGTGTCGGCAACACGAACGCAGTGCCGCAGACCGAATAGAAGCACTGTTAGCTGTGCATGGGCAGACACTGGAAGCCCAACACGCCCAGGGCAGCTGCTGCAGACCCCCGCAAAAACAGGGCTAGGGCTCCCAACGAGTTTGTTCCTCGTGACGCATTTTTATCATAATCCAAATGAACCTTTTGGTGAACAAAGACACCGCTCATTTGCCGTGCCTTGCTAGGTTAGCATCGCGTATTCATAGCCTACATGGGGACCACCGCGGGAGAAATGTTAAATGTCAACATTCATATTCAATGATGAAAGACAAAACGACAGACGGGGGAAAGACAAAGTGATTCATTATTCTACGCCAGGATTTTAAATACACACACTACTATGTTTTTAATGCTTCTGGAACTTTGGGTTCAACATGGCGGTGCGTTCTCTATAGGCCTGCGTTTTTATGAAATATTGATCTTGTGTATGTAGGTGAACTGTGTTAACTAGTTTTAAAAAGTTTAAACGAGTTTCAACGTTGTAGACCCCATGGAACAGGGATCTTAACACGTTTAAAAACAGAGTCAGAGCATTGAAGCGCACTGGCCCAGTTTGGATTGATACAAACGTATACTCAATCATTTGTTTGATGGTAGCACATTATCTTTCATTTCAAAAGTGATTTTATTGGTCCAAATAAGAAATTTAAAATATAGTGTGTGTGTGTGTGTGTGTGTGTGTGTGTGTATTTAGTATTTATATTTCAATGCTTGATGTTCACAAGGAAACATACCCAGTGGCGTCCAGCACGCTGCAGCGTGTCATTCTGTTGCATCTGAAAGACAGCCAAGTCACAGACAACACGGCTGACTGCTTTAGTTGGAAAAAGGACTCCCGTATGTCGCAGGAGACTCACTTACCAGACGCCTCTGAGGACCTGAAGGGGGTCCACCCACATGACGCGTTACGTTTTCACACTGCCTCATACTTTAGACCAGCCTACCCTTTAGACACATCTACAGTCAGCGATGATTAGAGCTTCACCGTTGCCAGGTAAAGGAAGATTCGTGTCACACAGAGAAACCCCTTCCTCTCAGAAAGCTGAAATCACTGCACCGTTGGAATGATTCCACGCAGGAAATGAATCCATGTCTGAAAACGACAGTCGCTGTCACCCACATGGCATGGCATGCATTATTAAAGGCTGCAGGCTGCCAGTGCATATTGGACCGGCAGCACAGCATCGCAAATGAGGGGCCCCTGACACGAGCTCAGAGAGGCCCTAAAGACAGGAAATTTGGCCCGGACCTTTAGAAAACGGTCACAGTGGAAATGCAGCATGTTAATATGGAGACATTTTTCATAAGAGCTGTATATGATGATGGATTAATACGCTCTGTGTATCGTGTGTGTGTGTGTGTGTGTGTGTGTGTGTGTGTGTGTGCGTGTGTGTTGTTCTTACAATTTAAAAGTGATTCATTTAGCATTCGCTTCTATCCAAAGCAACTTTTGTTTATTTTAATGTTGGCAGCACCACCATTTATTATCGCCTATACAGGTAAATGATCACGTGAATGTGGCAAGAAATGCATCCATATAGATCCATGAAGAGTACAGGTGTACACTGTTTTCTAGAGGACCTGTCTCTGTCTCTGTCTCTGTCTCCCTCTCCCTCTGTCTCTGTCTCTGTCTCTGTCTCTGTCTCTGTCTCTCTCTCTCTCTCTCTCTCTCTCTCTCTCTCTCTCTCTCTCTCTGTCTCTCTGTCTCTCTCTCTCTCTCTCTCTCTCTCTCTCTCTCTCTCTCTCTCTCTGTGTGTTAAATGACATCAAAGCGTGCGTCTCTGCGTGTGGCCAAAGTGCCGACAGCGTTGTGCGGCGACGGCGTTGTGCGGCGACAGCGTTGTACGGCGTTGTGCGGTGGCGGCGTTGTGTGGCGACAGCGTTGTGCGGCGGCGAGGTGAAGGATGCAGCCTCCGTGTCTCTTAGCCCACAAATCAATCTCCGTCGTGCAGGAGACACTACAGGGGGTAGCTTCCCGGGCTACGCCGCCAGCGCTACATGGAGACCACAGAGGCACTGTGTGTGTGGGGGGGTTTATCTAGCTTTCATGATCTTCTGTGTGTGTGTTTATGTGCTTGCGTGCATGATCGTGTGTTTATGTGCTTGCGTGCATGATCGTGTGTGTGTGTGTGTGTGTGTTTATGTGCTTGTGTGCATGATCATGTGTGTGTGTGTGTGTTTATGTGCTTTCGTGCATGATCGTGTGTGTGTGTGTGTGTGTTTATGTGCTTGCGTGCATGATCGTGTGTGTGTGTGTGTGTGTTTATGTGCTTGCGTGCATGATCATGTGTGTGTGTGTGTGTGTGTGTTCATATCCTTGTGTGTGTGTGTGTGTGTGTGTTGTCATGGAGAACCTATGCAACTTAAAAAGGACATTAGTAGATAGATGATCACGAGCCTAAAATACCTCTGAAGGTGTTGTTCGTGTGTCCCAGGCCGCTGACGATTAATATGGTAACGCAAATAGTGACAGACAAACCAACAACACAATGTAGTGTGATGGGAGGCTCCGGGTACACAGGAGCGCTCTGTGTTAGCGTAGCGTTGTGCGTCCGCTGGTTGTGTGCATTTCATTGTACCTCTAGCTCATAGTTGTACTGCTGTAGTGGGGGGTGGGTGGGGGGGGGGGGGGTGCGGCGGTATTGATGGTTGCCATGGAGAATGGGACGTGCATGGTAACGAGAACGTAATGAGCAGAATGAAGATGGAACATAAGATGGATTGTCTGGGGTCCAGAGTAGACGCCAGTAGAGTCACTGAGGAGCATTCGACTGTCAATGCTGCATTTTGTAATCCATGTGTGTGTGTTTGTGTGGTGGGTGTGTGTGTGTGTGTGGTGTGGGGTTGATCTACAGTCCGTGATAGTACTTCAGATCAGTGTATAAAATGCTAAAAGGCACATCATTGAAACTCCCTTGGTCTCCAGTCGTTCAAAGAGAAACTATATGTCAACAAGGCTCATAAAAACCAGCTCAACAACGTGCTTGATGTGAAACAGGATACCCTTGCCCTCTCTTTCCTGTCATCTCATCGCCTCTTCCTACCTCTCAACTCCTCTCCCCACCATCAGAACATCCACGTGCTGTGCAGCATCATAGCAGTCCTCTCCTCTCCCCTCCCCTCCCCCCCCCCTCCTCTCCCCTCCTCTCCTCTCCTCTCCTCATGTTTTATCAGTTCAAAATGAGCCTTACAACATTCGAAGATGAATATGTTAGGACAATTATGTTCTGGATTGGCTATGTGCATTTACATGGCTCATGTATTCAAATGCACATTAGATTACTTGCACATGTATACACACACACACACACACACACACACACACACACACACACACACACACACACAATACACACAATATTGCAGATGTTGTTAAAGCACACTTGGCTTATCCTTTCGGGCAAGGTTAAGCTGGGATTTAATTTTTATCTAAAACAAATTTCTGTAAGCATGAATAAACCAACAATTGCCGCTTATTAAAATGTAGTCTTGTGGGTGGCGCGCCAGCAGAGCTGTGGTGGTTCCTAACTTATCAGCACAACGTTCACTTGGTCCTCCTCTGTCTGAGCTGCTTCCTCGTGATCCCACATCCCACAGGCTCCCTGTCACTCGGCACAAACAGCTGTGTGTACACTGCCATCAACCACTTGTCTGGTAATTACACCCAATGTCACTGTTGAGCCCCTGAGTAAAAACTCAATCAGAGAAGCAGACACGCCTTCTGTCTCCTTGTTTCAACACCACGGTTAACCCTGTTAAAACCCACACAGAGTGGCGCATGGGTGGGTGTGTGTGTGTGTGTGTTAGAACATGATACAGTAGAGTGGGACAGGGTAGACTGGAGTGAGTTTAAATAGAGTGTAGAGTAATATGAGTAGTATCCAATAGGGTAGAGTAGAACAGAATAGCACGATAGACATATATAGAATATAATAGAGTGGTATTGAATGAAGGGGGATAGAGTCGTGTGGTACATACTAGGATAGAGAAGAATAGAGAGGGTTGGACCACAATGGGAAACAGTGGAAGCAGGCAGAAGAATGGGCTCATGCCTGGGAGAGACAGTGGTTTTACCTGGTACATCATAGGTATACGTGGCGTTGTGTCCGTGACGCCCCACAGAGTCGATGCCAACACACGGCTGGCGCTCAGGAGCTCGTTCGACCCCTCGCCATCGTTTAACACCAGGGACCAGACAACGAGTCTCTCCCAGTCCCACAAAGCAAAACAGCCAAGGGATGGGAGGATGTCTCTCTCCTAAGCCCAGGAATCATGCGGAGTGTGGTTTAGCATATTCTGACACATGCAAAGGCCAGACAGCCTTACCTGGGTCCTGGTGATGGACAGCGTGACGTAACCTTTCGGATTACATATCGATTTGATGCTTTGTTCATGCATTTGTGAGTGCGTTCGATGCACTGCAAATGCGTCATGGCCATCTTGGATCCAATACAACATCGGCCGTACGCCACCACACAGACATAACTCCACAGGTACTTCATGTGTATGATTAGTTTCACTATAGACAAAAGCCTTTTACGTCAACTGAGAAATGCAGCAGCTCTGGACAGCCACCTGTTCTAGTGGCAGTTCACGCTAGCCAAATTGAAGAGTTGGCACGTATAGCTGGGCGTAAGGGATTAACTCCACAGGGACATTAAAGAAAGTGCTATCTCTGTTCTTGCAGGTAAACAATGCCTCTATTGTGTACCTGTCAGTCAGCAGGACCCAAATGCAGACGCTGGTAAGCAAGATTCAACAGAAACACAATGGGGCAGGCAGGAAGAAAAAGCCATGACTGGCAGATACAGGTTAGAGGAACAGAACAAAGGGACAAATAACAGACTTGAACCTTCTGTAGGTAAGATTCCAACGTTTTGAAGAGAGAGAGTGCAGGAGAGAGCAAGATCTAGAAAAATAAACACCCGAAAAACTTCACGTGATTGACTCGCATCGTGGATTCCCGCGAACCAATCAGGAAAGAGGTGCCCTGATTGGCCAACTCACAGCAGATATTCTCACACAGCATTTCTCTCACTGATAGCTGACGGATGCCGATGGCATTTACAACAAATTACACTCAAATTATAGCTCTTAAATCTTACCTACAGCACCTTTTGAAAACATAAAGACACGGGTGAGCACAACAAAGTAATTGACACAGGTGAAGTAATTAAGACAAATGAGACTAACACCGGGGCTCCAGCGAAAATGGCTTATCGTGTCGCCATCAGCACCGTGTCAACAATGTGAATTTAGTTACACTCAATTTCACAATGTCACAAAACAATCGATGTACACACAGAGTGATGTCATCATTCATGAGGGACAGCGGTGAGTCGCCTCCCAGTTTGCCACCAGAGAACTGAAGCTGTATCAGCTGTTTGCCTCGTTTGCCTTGTTTACCTCGTTTACCTTGTTTACCTTGGACGGCGCCTCAGCACCACGAGCACTGAAGCACCTCTCATTGGTTACTGGGGCGGCGTTTCCAGTCCAATGAAAAAGCAGATGGAACGCTCACTAAAGACCATGCTCGATGGCACCAGGGGAACTGGGGACTTGGGTTACATGAGGACTGGAGGGCAAACAGCTACTGTGGCACCATCCATCTGTCCGTCCATCCGCCAGCTGTCTATCCGTCCGTCCACCCCTCTGTTGTCTGTCCTGCTGGACGGGCTCTATCCCAGCTCACTATGGGCATATTGCACATGATCTCACATGTGTCCGGAGCCAATCTAGGATGTGTCAATGACCTAGCATGAAGGAGCATGAGGAAAACCAGCGCGTATGACCCCCCCCCCCCCCCCCCCCCCCCCCCCCCCCCCCCCCCCCCCCACTCCATCCCACCGCCTGCAAACGAATCCCACATCCTGTCTCTTCCGGTCCCCAGCTAAGCGATTGCGGCCCACGCGGGGTTACGGGGAAGCAGCCAACGGCGTCTGCTGACTAAATGCTCCGTAGTCGGGGCCGTTGTTACCAGGGGTGTTGTTACCAAGGCATTTGTTACCAGGGCCGTTGTTACCAGGGCCATTGTTACCAGGGCATTTGTTACCAGGGCATTTGTTACCAGGGCCGTTGTTACCAGGGCCGTTGTTACCAGGGCATTTGTTACCAGGGCAGGTGTTACCAGGGCCGTTGTTACCAGGGCCGTTGTTACCAGGGCCGGTGTTACCAGGGCCGTTGTTACCAGGGCCGGTGTTACCAGGGCATTTGTTACCAGGGCAGTTGTTACCAGGGCCGTTGTTACCAGGGCATTTGTTACCAGGGCATTTGTTACCAGGGCAGGTGTTACCAGGGCAGGTGTTACCAGGGCTGTTGTTACCAGGGCCGGTGTTACCAGGGCAGGTGTTACCAGGGCTGTTGTTACCAGGGCCGGTGTTACCAGGGCAGGTGTTACCAGGGCCGGTGTTACCAGGGCAGGTGTTACCAGGGCAGGTGTTACCAGGGCCGGTGTTACCAGGGCCGTTGTTACCAGGGCCGGTGTTACCAGGGCATTTGTTACCAGGGCAGGTGTTACCAGGGCCGTTGTTACCAGGGCAGGTGTTACCAGGGCAGGTGTTACCAGGGCTGTTGTTACCAGGGCAGGTGTTACCAGGGCAGTTGTTACCAGGGCCGTTGTTACCAGGGCAGGTGTTACCAGGGCCGGTGTTACCAGGGCCGGTGTTACCAGGGCAGGTGTTACCAGGGCCGGTGTTACCAGGGCCGGTGTTACCAGGGCCGGTGTTACCAGGGCAGGTGTTACCAGGGCAGTTGTTACCAGGGCCGTTGTTGCTGCAGTCTCGTGTGGGATGGAGCCGCCGTACGGTCACATTCTCCCATCCACCATGATCTCACAGACATCAGCTGTGGGAAAGACCCTAAACGTGTTCCAAAAGGCCCCGCAGCCACTCCGGGAGAGAGAGGGGGAGAGAGAAGGGGAGAGAGAGGGGGATTCAGAGGGGAGAGAGGGGGTCAGAGGGGGAGAGAGGGGAGTCAGAGAGAGGAGAGAGAGGAGGGAGAGAGAGAGAGAGAGAGGAGAGAGAGAGAGAGAGAGAGAGAGGAGAGAGAGAGAGAGAGAGGAGAGAGAGAGAGGAGAGAGAGAGAGAGAGAGAGAGCGAGCGAGAGAGAGAGAAAGAGGGGGGGAGTCAGAGGGGGAGAGAGGGGGAGTCAGAGAGAGAGAGAGAGAGAGGGGGAGTCAGAGAGAGGGAGGGAGAGAGAGGGGGAGTTAGAGCGAGAGAAAGGTAATTTGGCTAGTATACAGCGCTTTGGTTAGTGTGTGTAAGTGCCTGCACAAACGCACTCAGATATTCACGCATCATACATTGTATAAACAGATAGCGCACACACACAGACACACACATTGAACACACACAAACATTGTGATCACACACAGTTGTAAATCAACACACAGAGACATGCGCTGCATCTTAATATTAATGAAGCATGCACGGGTTAACGATGTGTGCGCGCATGGCTTGAAGAGCTACTAGAGCAGCACCTGGCATGACAGATGTCAGGGTTTTATGCCCTTTTCCCACCTGGTATGCACACACACATTAACACACACACACACACACACACACACACACACACACACACACACACACACACACACACACACACAACGGCCCATCACAGATGCCTATGTGGCCTGTCTCACCCTTCCTGTCTGTTACCTCTTTGTGTTACATAGCCTTTCAGTTATTCATTTACTTTGCACAG
>JACYXH010000690.1:3415000-3427500 GCA_026745465.1 Lota lota | reverse complement strand
TGTGTGTGTGTGTGTGTGTGTGTGTGTGAGAGAGAGTTACTGAGAGAAAATGTAATGCAGGGCAGCTGTTACCATGGTGATAGGAGCCTCTAACATCTAACTTATACACATACACACACATCAACACATACACACACATACACACACCCACACACACACAAAGTATGCAGATAGGGAAGGGAAGTATCTCAAGTTCATTATCAATAATACATCAAGGTCTCTCTCTCTCTCTCTCTCTCTCTCTCTCTCTCTCTCTCTCTCTCTCTCTCTCTCTCTCTGGCACTCTCCCTTTCACTCTTTCTCTCCTGCTCACTCTCTTTATTTTTCTCTCTCTATGTCGCTCTCTCTCTTTCACTCCCTCCCTCTCTCTGTATCCGTTTTTTTTTCCTCTGATTGTTGACATAACAGGGTCAGAGTTCGAGTAAAATGTGTGTGTGTGTGTGTGTGTGTGTGTGTGTGTGTGTGTCTGTGTTTAGTGTGAGTGTCTGTGTGTGTGTGTGTGTGTGTGCTTCTGGCATGCGTGCGTGTTTTGAATTAAGCATCGATCTCTGATCAAGCTTTTACTTTGCATCAGTTTGCATGTGCATGTGTCTGCTGATGCTCGACCATGCATGTATTTTGTAGACACGCTATTTGTGTTTGTAAGTGTGCCAAACACACACGTGACTTTGCGACATTTGCAGAACATATGTATTACACGTGTAGCAAGAGTTTGATTAGCGGGAGTATTAGCATCTCACTTGTTGAATCACAGAGATAATTCGACCAATGAGAAGCCCAATATCTTCCAGTCTGGACAACAGCAGGATTCGTCATACAAGGAAGAACTGGCACATCACGTTTGTTCAACAAAGACTCCACCTTTGCATCACCAAGCCTTCTACTTGTTTATCCCACACAACTACTGCAGGGCTGAAACATGTGTGCGTGTGTGTGTGTGTGTGTGTGTGTGTGTGTGTGTGTGTGTGTGTGTGTGTGTGTGTGTGTGTGTGTGTGTGTGTGTGTGTGTGTGTGTGTGTGTGTGTGTGTGTGTGTGCGCGCGCGCAAACAACGATCCAGACACCTTAAGAAGTTCATGTGAAATCAATAGTTCTCTCTCTTTACAAACTTCTACTTTCACACACTCTAAGTAGGCCACCTGTTTTGTTGAGAAAATAAAATCAATCTCTGACTAGCCAAACATTAGGTGGGAATTCCACAAACAGCTACTGGTGAGGACTTGGAAAGTCGAGGAAAGAGTAAACAGGTGGACTCATTAGTGAAGTAATTAGTAGAATAATGAGCGATAATCAAATACTGATTTCTGGAATGAGAGTTATGGACTTTTCGATCTACATCGTCCCCTGTTCATGATTTTCCTATATCGATTGAACTAGACCAGAAATATGACACAATAGCTGAAACACCCTACAACATACTACCTAGAATAACAGAGAAACGTACCGGCAGAAGCAACAGTTGATCTATGGAGTTTTAAGGCGAGTTATATTCAATTACACTAACTGTGGTAATTATAGTCATGAAAGGCGGTCAATGCACATATAACTTAAATCAGTCTGGAACAGGCTTTGTGTTGCTTTGGGATGTTTAAAACTGTGTGCGTGTCTGTGTTGAGATGTTTGTGTGCGTGCTTGCGTGCGTGTGTGCATGTGTGCGTGCGTGTGTGTGTGTGTGTGTGTGTATGTGCGTCCATGTCTATGTGTGTTTTCATCCATGTGTGGGCACATGGTGTTTTTTCTACATGACACAGGTGTAGCAAACAGAAGGCTTGGTAGACCAACTGGTGTAAGTGTTGCCAAGTTTTGGAAATGCCCTGCTTATGAAAGAGCACACCCTCGCACACACATACACACACAAACACACACACGCACACACACACACTTGCACACATACACACACACACGAACACACTTGCACACACACACACACACACACACATGCATGATCATGTTTTCTCAGCAGCAGGGGGCGCTGATAGTGTGCAGTGGGACACCTGTCGGTCACACAGGAAGGACAGGTGTCCTATTGGCTCAGGGGATTCACCCACGCCCACGAGGCGCTCACACATCCAATCATATTCCAAGCATGTCCGACACAACTGAGTTTCAAATCATTAACCGAGCGCATAGCGTAACACAAACCCTTTCCTTCCCGCCCCCGGACCCCATGGGACAGGCCCCTGCTTTCTGGGCCCCCTGTCCATCACGGCGGTGACAGCCCATGTGTGGTGCGGATGGTAGGATCGCTGTAGGATCGGGGGAATGGATGGACATGTTGTAGAGTGGGATACTTCCATCTGACCACTAGGGGCAGTAGTGCCATTGCTGGGTACAGTAACCTACCGCGCTCTACCCTGAGGTAGCCATCTGACCACTAGGGGCAGTAGTGCCATTGCTGGGTACAGTAACCTGCTCTACCCTGAGGTAGCCATCTGACCACTAGGGGCAGTAGTGCCATTGCTGGGTACAGTAACCTGCTCTACCCTGAGGTAGCCATCTGACCACTAGGGGCAGTAGTGCCATTGCTGGGTACAGTAACCTGCTCTACCCTGAGGTAGCCATCTGACCACTAGGGGCAGTAGTGCCATTGCTGGGTACAGTAACCTGCTCTACCCTGAGGTAGCCATCTGACCACTAGGGGCAGTAGTGCCATTGCTGGGTACAGTAACCTGCTCTACCCTGAGGTAGCCATCTGACCACTAGGGGCAGTAGTGCCATTGCTGGGTACAGTAACCTGCTCTACCCTGAGGTAGCAGTTGATGTATGGTCGCTATGCAGGAGAGCCACGGTTTTCAGCTGCTCAGTTAATGAGTCATGAGCAAAGTCTGTGGCAGTCCAGTTAATAGTTAATAGTTAATAGTTAATAGTTAGTATATCGTGTCTTTTCTCTGAAAGGTTGTTGAAACACAGGTTTTAAATCTCTGAAACTAAACGTTACACTGTAAGGTTGTTGAAACACAGGTTTGAAATCTCAAATGGGTATTAATTTGACATCTATTATACTCCACTAAGTTTTTGTCGGCCTGTTGCTTTACTTGAAAACAGGTTGTCAATAAGTGGACACAGGAAGTAGATTACCTCAGAGCAGGAAGTGAATGCTTTGGCTTTCCCTCATGGCTATAATATATGGTGGCAATGTTTGATGGTGTGGATCTTCCTCAATTCTTTGGAGGCTGTACGTTTATTTTGTTATTCATTTATTCAGGTATTAAGTCATTCAGAGGACGAACCTACACTGGTCTTTTGAACTGCTTTTAAATGATGGATATTTTACACAACCCAGGTACTGCTCACGCATGTGCACACTATGTACGCTATGAAACAAACATTTCAATCCCCTTCTTTTGTTGCTTCGTCAGTTTTATCCATGCTTGTGTCCACTGGAGCACAGCCATGGATAAACAACCAGGGATACAGACGACGCAAAGTGGATGTAAAAGGTTCTAGTCAACATTAAATGTTAAAAAGGCTGTTCCCAGTGATCCACTGGGAACAGGGGTTCCCATATATTTTCAGCTCGAGACCAAAAAGAGAAATTTGGTGTCCCACCCAATCTTAGCAGAATAGATCATGAATTGCTAATACATCTACATATATACACTGCTCTGTTCCTTTTGAATGCCTGATAGGTGAAAGAGAGGATTTTATCATTAAAACTCACCACTCTCTTGTCACCACCACATTACTCTCACACAAACAAACACACCGAATATTTGACATGTGCCACCTTCAAAATAATGTTGAATAAATGCACTTTGCTGCCTAATCCACATCAGGAACAACAAGTCCGTGAGTCGGTGACAGAATAAGGGCCTGTCACGGCTAGCAAGATAACCTTATTTTGACTTGATACTGCGGATGCTTAGTTTGGAGATGTCTTTCCAATTTGTTCATTTTTAGCCTCTCATTACTGAGCACCTCCCCACATAAAACACACACACGCCTTTCCCCTCTGCATTGGGACTGGCTTTGGTGAAGCCAACACTAATAAACTCTTTCTTATATTTTGGTTTTGACATGGCGATGGAGAGTGAGGGAATAACAGAAGTCTCACTCAAAAGGACCTCAGCCAGAGAGCTGAACAGGGTTTCATGTCCAGGTTCACGAGCAGAGAGAGAGAGGGGGGGGGGGGGGTAAACAGCTCTGCATTCAGCATCCGAGCTCAACAGACCAGTAAATAAGCGACGACAGATTATGATTTGTTTATTTATTTTATTATTTATTCGGCAACTGGAGTCCAGCCAAGCAACACATACATCTTCCTGCACATGACGCTTGAGTGGGAGACGATGGAGATCACGTTGGTACAAGTCACATGCAGCCAGAGTCGGCTCCTTCTCTGGCTGCATGTGACTTGTTGTTGTACTTATGTTGGTACTCTGTGTGTATTGTATCCATGTTAGTATATGTATCGTGTGTGTTTGTGTGTGTGTGAGACTTTTCTTTCCATCTCAATAATTGTCCCGTTCACATCTGTGGTAAAACCGTACAGCGTTATACTGGAAACACTTGGAGAAGCACACAGAGCTAACGCTACACAATCGCTACAGGCACAGTGTATTCATTTAACAACCGCAGACGAGTCACAACATAACCCACACAGCCCCTGTAGGAAAAAACAACCATCCAGTGAAACATAAGCACATGAAACACAGTGAAGGGGAATGTTCTCAACATAATGACTTTATCGCCGCAGCGAGCGAGAGATACTGTGTGGAAAGGTGGAGTTTCCATCCTGGGCTCTGAAGCTTAATTGCGTTTTGTCTGTCAGGTATAATTACCTGCTACTTCACTCCATTCATCCACAGTTAAACGGCTGCATTTCCATTTCTGTCTTATTGCTGACAGAGACACAATTGCACAGCCTAATTAGAAGGTGCCAGACATATTCCTGTTTATGAGAATAGAACAATGAGCACTGTGTGTGTGTGTGCGTGTGCATGTGTGTGCGTGTGTGTGTGTGTGTGTTTGTGAAACAGGCTCTGTCTAAAGACTGCTGATGTACTGCTACAGGGAATGAAATGATTGATAAAGAGAGGTTGTTTGTCTTTTTAACATCCTGAATGAGTGTATGTGTATGTGTGTGTGTGTGTGTGTGTGTGTGTGTGTAGGGGGGGTCATGTGTATGTTTGTATGCTCGCATCCATGCAGGTGTGTGTGATGTGTGTGCGTCAGATTGCATCTGAATGTTTGTGTGCTTGTATCCATGCACATGTACGTGTGCACACGCACACCATCCATGCATGCATGCATGTGTGTGTATGTGTATGTACAGGTGTGTGTGTGTGTACAGGTGTGTGTGTGTACAGGTGTGTATGCATGTATGTATGTGTATGTACAGGTGTGTGTATGTACAGGTGTGTGTGTACAGGTGTGTGTATGCATGTATGTATGTGTATGTACAGGTGTGTGTGTACAGGTGTGTGTATGTACAGGTGTGTCCACACAGACCCCATGCCCACAGCCCTGGCCGGTGGTTGGTTATTGGTTAAGTACAGCTAATGAATCTTGCAGAAGGACCCTCTAGCTTCTGCTCTGGCAGCAGCCAGTGGGTCCCAAGCTTACGTTTAGCTGGATTAGCATTTAGCTGGAGGTATGACTACATGCAGTAGCCCAGATGAGTTTAACAAAAGGACTATTAGAGCTGGTCTCCCTGGGCTGTATGCCTCTGCTTAATGGCATCGTGATGTGGGACCCTGCAGGGCCAAGGAATGTATAAATCAGGGTTATACATTTTGTGGAAATAGTACTGTGAATGAAATACTGAATAGTCACTCATACATCATTTCCAAGTATGATTAGCTAATGTCTGGTTGATGGCTCTTTAAAGGTATGTGTGTAATTTCTGCCACTAGGGGCCTCTAAATCAAGAACGTTACGTTACCAACGTAACGTTAACTTGCTAATTTATCATTAGATGAGCTGACTACCCATAAAGCTGTAGCTAACATTAGCCCTACTTGGCTAATTCAATGGTTGGGTTACCCAGCACTGTTAGCCATGGTCATACTATATATGCCACATAATATAGAATATTATATAATAAGTTAATGAGCATGTTAAATGTTGTTGTAACGTTAGAACATTACCAGACATATTAGCTTGGTGTCCGTCATGAGCCACTTGTCATAGTAGCACATTAAGCTAAGTAGTAAGCTAGATCAATATTGAATAACTGGGTTACTGTTTCCCGTGTTTCCCCGGAAGTTACGGGGTAAAGGGGATGACATACAGAAATAGTACCTCAAATACACAGCACAAATAAAAGTGTTTTATTTACTGACTGTATGGTAGCACAAAGTCAGATAAGTAAGGAACTCTTTGTCTAGCGACCTTCTTTTCCGTTTCACTTCCGAGCGAATCCTTTTGAATGAATCAGAACAGTTTTTCACCCTAACCACAACATGTTCCCATACACACGTACCCACATACTTCAGCCAGCTCCGTGTGGATTCGAGGTAGATTTTTTATATCCATCACAAGAGAACAAAGCAGCTCTGGAGACAGGTGGCCATAATGGTGGTCAGCTAACGCATGTGGGCCGCAAGGCTCATTTGTGTTTGTAGGTGTTTTGTGTTAGGGGTCGTTTGCTTGACTGGGTGCAGTCAGCATGAAGGGTGGATTTGCGGTCCTTGCTTGGGGAATGATTTTCAGGACACTTCAGCCCGTCCCTCTCCTCCTGTTAAATGTTGACACGGTTGTATACACTTGTTCTATATGTGTATGTTTATAGCTAACTGTCATATAAATTGTGAACTTTTATCACCTTTATCAGCTGTTTATGGTCCCATTTAGTTGTCATCTACATCTTTTAAATATATTTTATACTTGTATTGTCATTCTTGAAGTAGAGTTATGGTTGTACTGGAGATGCTAGTGGCTTTGAAGTTGCATTGATTAATGACTTGCCACTAGAGGGCAGACAAGTCCCCCCCTTGGAACCGGGCAAACACACACACATTATCCTGCCTCCAAAGTAGGAAATATAATGGAATAAACTACCATAATAAACACTAATTATGAATAAAATATGAATCTAACCAACAGAATAATGCAATCAAATAAACTCCTAAAATAAAAGTATATAATTGAAGCTAAATAAAGTAAATGGCTCTAAAATATACTACAGTAAAAAAGTGACTCTATGTTAGCCAGGGGATTGTTCTGTGTCGCTCTATGCATCTCAATGCTGACACTGGTGCAGGGTAGTTAAGTCAGGGTGTTTGACCCCCACCCAAAGGGTTCTAGGTTTGATCCTTAATGTCAGCAGTCAACCTATAGCAGGCATCCCTTGAGGAAGATGTCTCCCCTATATCTGCACTTTCAGTGACATTTATCTTGCTTTTGATTAGTTGCTTTTGATAAACGACTAGATATGAACAGCATCTCACTGGGGAAGAGAGAGGGGGAGAGAGGGGAGGGAGAGGAGTAGTTAGAGATAAGGTAAACTCATTCGCTGCTCTCCAATATCTCCTGCTTTTCCACTCTGAAGCAGGTCGTGTCTTGGTTGGCAATGGCTTTAGATAAGAGGAGCAAGCGTTATCCAGACAGACAGACAGACAGACAGACAGACAGACAGACAGGAATGCAGACAGACATACAGACAGACTGACAGACAGACAGGCAGGCTAAGGGATGGACGGAACTCATTTGCTACCCATCCTCTCCATCCATTTCTGTCTCTCTCGCTTTCTTTCTCCCCGCAATCATCATCCATCAGTTTCAGCCTTTCTAGCCAATATGTTCACTCTGCCTATCTATTGAGCCACCATCATTACCCATTGATATATTTCAACCCCCTTATTCTCTCTCTCTCTCTGTCTCTGTCTCTCCCTCTCTCTCTCTGTCTCTCTCTCTGTCTCTCTCTCTCTCTGTCTCTCTCTCTCTCTCTGTCCCTCCGGACCCTGGTTCATTTCACCCTCCATCTGCTCAGTTTAGCTCTCCCCTCTCCTCTGTCCATGCCTCTGTTCTGCCACATCAGCCCTCCCAGATGTGCCCTCCTCTGCGTTGGCCCCGGTGGCAGCCTAGACCCCCCCTGGATGCGGCCCCCATATCCCCAAAGCAGCTGTGCCCTCGCCACAACCTTTTACACACCGCAGATGGTGGACCAGGGACCAGTGGTCATGCTATTACAATACACACTGAGATGCTGTTCATTTTGTTTAGAAGTATTTATCACATTTTGCAGCTTTCACCCGTCTGGGAAGTTCCATCTTATTGGCTTATTGTCCAGGGATGATTATGAACAGACATTGGCTCATCTGTGGTCCTTTTACAGTAGGGTGGTCAGAATGGAAATGCCTGTCCCTCCTGATGAGCAATACAAACATCTCTGTAATAATAGAACAATGGTGAGAGGGAGGAGAGAGTTGTGTGTGTTTAGATTTGAAATTAATACCGTTTTTAATTAACCATCACTTAGAATGTGTGCACGCGTGTGTGTGTGTGTGTGTGTGTGTTTGAATTTGTGTGTGTTTGTGTGTGTGCGTGTGTGCATGTGTGTGTGTGTGTGCGAGAATGATCTGTGTATGTTACCATAGGTGTGTGTGAGAAAAAGAGATCAATGTTTTGCTTTGCCTAAAGATAAGTGATGGAGAGAGAGAATACAGATGACAGGAGTGATGCAGAGATGAGAGAGAGAGAATACAGATGACAGGAGTGATGAGAGATGAGAGAGAGAGAGAATACAGATGACATGAGTGATAAGAGATGAGAGAGAGAATACAGATGACAGGAGTGATGAGAGATGAGAGAGAGAATAGAGATGACAGGAGTGATGCAGAGATGAGTGATGGAGAGAGAGAATACAGATGACAGGAGTGATGCAGAGATGAGAGAGAGAGAATACAGATGACAGGAGTGATGAGAGATGAGAGAGATAGAATACAGATGACAGGAGTGATGCAGAGATGAGAGAGAGATGAGAGAGAGAATACAGATGATAGGAGTGATGCAGAGATGAGAGATGGAGAGAGAATACAGATGACAGGAGTGATGCAGAGATGAGAGAGAGATGAGAGAGAGAATACAGATGACAGGAGTGATGCAGAGATGAGAGAGAGAGAATACAGATGACAGGAGTGATGAGAGATGAGAGAGAGAATACAGATGACAGGAGTGATGTAGAGATGAGAGAGAGATGAGAGAGAGATCAGAGGGGAAATAGATGGATAGGAGAGGGGATGACAGGAATGTGGGTAGATAAAAAAGGAGGATAGAAGGAATGGAAGTAGGAAGGAGAAGATAACATAAGTGTAGGAGAAGGATGGCAAGCACAAGGCTTAGAAGATGTTATTTGTTTATGTGTGTGTGTATGTGTGTGTGTGTGTTCATTCTAGGGGCCTCAGTGTCACTGCACTGCCTGGCGGCCCATTTATCATTTGAGCATCTGGTGCCCTTGCATCAAAACACACACACACATACATACACGCGCACACACACACACACACACACACACACACACACACACACACACACACACACACACACACACACACACTGTCAGTGTTGAAATGATATTGAAGTAAATTCACTCTTACTTCTCTTCTTGCATATCTTTCTTTTCTTCTTTGTTTCATCATCCCTCCATCACCTTCCTTCCTTCTGTCCATCCTTCTTTCATTTTTTCATCTGTCTACCTATCTGTGTGTGTGTGTCGCTCTCTCTCTGTGTCTCTCTCTCTGTGTATTTCTCTCTTTCTATACTTTCTCTTCTATCGGTTGGAGATCTATTTAATTAGTCATGCTGGTTTACCAATAGACCCCACTGGACACACACACACACACACACACACACACACACACACACACACACACACACACACACACACACACACACACACACACACACACACACACACACACACAGAGACTGACTGACTGACTGACTGACTGACTGACTGACTGACTGACTGACGGAGCAGAACATTGTAATATTAAACAGATTTGAGCTGAAATCAGTTGGTTAGCTGGTGTTGTTAAAAAGCAACAGGGGGATCCTGTGAGTGTGTGTGTGGTGGCTGTATGTGTGTGTGGGTGTGGGTGTGGGTGTGTGGGTGGGCGTGTGAGTGTTTTTGTGTATGTGGGTCAGTCGGTATGCATGAATGCACCAATGCGTGCAGCCTTTTGTGTATCTGTGTGTTTTTGGGATATCCGTGTGTGCATTTAGAGAGCGTATTCAGCTGAGATATGTAAATAAATAAATAAAATACATGACATTTACATAGCATAATAACAGCAACTGCCCTTAATAAACAACAACACTTCGCATAATTTAATAGCAGATAAACATTCTGCATCAGACATCCACTTAAATATGAGGTGGATTTCTCCATTAGCAGATGGCATTGTTTTTGCCACAGTGTCGCTACATTATCTCCTCGGCCAGCAGTTTAATTACTGCTGTTTGACTGCCGGGCAGAGCAGGTCATGTTGTAGATAACACCGGGCTGACCCTTGGGCAAAACAAGTGCACCTACAAGGTCACATGAACTGCGGTGTGAGATTAGGTTTGGGTGGGTGGGTGTGCGTGTGCGGGTGTGTGGGTGTGTTTGCGTCTGTGTGTGTTTGTTGGGGGGTCTCTCACATCTCGTGTGATGTGATGTGCATTCTAATTCTAAACAAATCTACATGCATGTGTTTGGAGATGTTAATGTGTGTGTGTGTGTGTGTGTGTGTTTTTGAGGGAGGGACAGTGAGAGATGGAAAGATAAGTGAATGGTGATTGTTGTTTCAGCAGAAGCGTTTGGTCTTTTCTCCCTGTGTACCTTGTTAGATTTGAGCTTTAGGAACCAATCGTTTAGCCGACTAATTAATAATCCAGATCACAACCGTCAGCATGGTTACGGTAGCAAGGGGACACTGATGTCATCCACTAGATATGTTGGTGGGCTGTGTGTGTGTGTGTGTGTCCGTGCGCACGCGTGTGTGTGTGTGTGTGTCCGTGCGCACGCATGCGTGCGTGTGTGTGTTCGTGTGCACGCGTGTGTGTGCGTGTTCATGTGCGTGTGTGTGTCCGTGCGCACGCGTGCATGTGTGTGTGTGTGTGCGTGTTCATGTGTGTGTGTGCGTGTTCATGTGCGTGTGTGTGTCCGTGCGCACGCGTGCATGTGTGTGTGTGTGTGTGTGCGTGTTCATGTGTGTGTGTGCGTGTTCATATGTGTGTGTGTGTGTGTGTGCGTGTTCATGTGTGTGTGTGTGTGCGTGTTCATGTGCGTGTGTGCGTGTTCATGTGCGTGTATGTGTGCGTGTTCATGTTTGTGTGTGCGCATCATTTGTGTGTATGCGTCGGCCTGCTAGCATGTGTTGTCGCTCGTTGCGTGCGTTGCTCTATTCCTTGTTTGTGTGGTGGCTCTGATGTGTGCACTTTGTTCTCTGCACACGGTGAGCTACGCTGCCATTCATTGGCATTGGTATTCATAGTTGCTGCCATGAGCCGGCTGCTCTACAGCAACAGCCAGTCACCACATTATGGAAATCAAGTGGGCTCATAAATGTCTGTTGTAGGCTAGAGCCACTCTGCAGCCATGCGTGTGTGGGCTGGGGCCACTGTGTGTCTGTGTGTGTGTGTGTGTGTGTGTGTGTGTGTGTGTAAGTGTGTGTGTGTGTGCGCGTGTGTGTGTGTGTTTCTGTGTGTATGTGTGTGTGTGTGTGTGTGTGTGTGCGTGCGTGTGTATCACAGTGTGGATAAATGCAAACATGCTCTGACACATACACACACAACGTGCATGCACACACGCACACCTGCATGCACTCCCACAAACAAACACACTCACACACACACACGCATGCATGCAAATGCAAACACACAAACACTCGCACAAACAAACAGACACACACACCACCCACCCTATGTAAATGTGAGTCCCCACTACCTGGTGGGTTGATTGTGCACAGTAACCGAAGAAGGG
Organism: Lota lota; assembly: GCA_026745465.1. Classification (NCBI taxonomy): domain Eukaryota; kingdom Metazoa; phylum Chordata; class Actinopteri; order Gadiformes; family Lotidae; genus Lota; species Lota lota. Next base: position 3,415,593 of record JACYXH010000690.1, on the reverse strand, counting down.
CTGTTTTTAATCTCTCTGGGAGCAACAGTCGAGTTCCTCTTCCTCATAACTTCCGAAATGGATTCTCAGCAACAACAAACAAAACGGAGAGAAAAATGATTGGATAAGAGTAAGGAAAGGAGAAGTTGTGGTGATAAGTAGATATGGAGGGAAGTGGATATGTTTTCTCATTGTCACCAGCGACATCTGCACGTTAACTAGTGATGGGGAGGCAGAGATAGCCGCTATCTGTGTGTACCCAGCGCTAAGAGACGGGGAGGCCACAGAGGAAGTTAGAGAGAGAGAGGTTAGAGTAAATGTTGTAGACTGAAGGTGAGAGAGATGGAGGGTTAGCGTTTTGTACCTTTCTGCTGTAGATTTGATTACGTCATGCCTCTTGAATTCATTTAGGCCACTAAACTGGAGTGGTTGGAGTCGGTGGGGGAGGGGTGGGATGGATGATTGGATTCCAGTTCACATTAATGAATAAAAAAGTAGTATCTATTTTTAAAAGTCACGTTTTATGTAAATGTGTCTTCAAAAATAATACACTGTTTTAAATGCACGTACATTTTGCACCCTTTGAAAACCCCTGACACAACCACACACAAGTT
>JACYXH010000690.1:3277500-3407500 GCA_026745465.1 Lota lota | reverse complement strand
CCTGGTTGGCTGGGGAGCAGAAACCATGGAACTGCTGTAATTGAAAGTGTCAATCAAAAACACATCATCCTCGGTAGCCCAGCCCGGTTCTTTAACACACACACACACCCACACACACGCACGCACACCACATTGCATCATACCACACACACACACACACCACACACACACCGCACCACACACACCCACACACCCACACACACCATACCATATCACACACACACACACACACACACACACGCGCACCATACTACACACACGCACGCACGCACGCACGCACACCCACACACACACACACCCACACACCCACACGCACGCACACACACACACACATGCACGCACGCACACCACACCATACCATACCATACCACACACACACACACACACACACACACCACACACTTTTTGCCCTTGTTGTTATTAAGCTAAGTTTAAGCAAAAATAAAGGTTTGTTAAAAACTCTCTCTCTCTATTGTCTCTCTCTATTGCCTCTCTCTCTCTCTTTCTCTCTCTATTATCTCTCTATATTCTCTCTCTCTCTCTATTATCTCTCTATATTTTCTCTCTCTCTATTATCTCTCTATATTCTCTCTCTCTCTTTCTCTCTCTCTCTCTATTATCTCTCTATATTCTCTCTCTATTATCTCTCTATATTCTCTCTTCCTTTCTCTCTCTCTCTATTATCTCTATATTCTCTCTCTCTCTCTCTCTCACTCTCTCTCTCTCTCTCTCTCTCTCTCTCTGTGTGCACAGCCGATTAATTAGTCCCGTGGGTGTGAGAAACGAGAGACATCATCACTGGGAGATAAATGTAGACGGAGACAAACGATGGCAAGCCTTTCCACCGCGGACTCCTTCTATAAATAGACACAGCAGTAGGAAGGAACCGCCATTTTGGCTGTTCCATCTCATAACTAGCATGGGGACTGGGGAGAAAACAGGGAAAGGAAAGACTGATGGATTAGATAGGACTGCAGAAAGAGAGTGAGAGAGGTAGAGAGAGACTGTGTTTATCCAGTGGAGGAGAGAGGTGGAGGGCATTGATGCTCAATTCAGAGAGAGAGAGATGCTATCGTACTTGGTTATCACCAGGGTCTCTCTCTCTCTCTCTCTCTCTCTCTCTCTCTGTCATTGCCCCCAAGCTGAATTGCCTTCAGTGTTCTCTCTCTCAGTGTTTGCGTTGTTTTCAGTAAAGGTGGCTCAGTGAGTGAGACAGACAGACAGACAGACAGGCTGACAGAGGCTTTGTTTGAATAAGTAGGGAGGTTCAGGTGTTGATGAGCTAGTGTATCAGTAGGTGTTGATGAGCTAGTGTATCAGTAGGTGTTGATGAGCTAGTGTATCAGTAGGTGTTGATGAGCTAGTGTATCAGTAGGTGTTGATGAGCTAGTGTATCAGTAGGTGTTGATGAGCTAGTGTATCAGTAGGTGTTGATGAGCTAGTGTATCAGTAGGATAGGTGTTGATGAGTTAGTGTTTCAGTAGGATAGGTGTTGATGAGCTAGTGTATCAGTAGGTGTTGATGAGCAGGTGTATCAGTAGGATAGGTGTTGATGAGCTAGTGTATCAGTAGGTGTTGATGAGCTAGTGTATCAGTAGGTGTTGATGAGCTAGTGTATCAGTAGGTGTTGATGAGCTAGTGTATCAGTAGGTGTTGATGAGCTAGTGTATCAGTAGGTGTTGATGAGCTAGTGTATCAGTAGGATAGGTGTTGATGAGCTAGTGTATCAGTAGGTGTTGATGAGCTAGTGTATCAGTAGGTGTTGATGAGCTAGTGTATCAGTAGGATAGGTGTTGATGAGTTAGTGTTTCAGTAGGATAGGTGTTGATGAGCTAGTGTATCAGTAGGTGTTGATGAGCAGGTGTATCAGTAGGATAGGTGTTGATGAGCTAGTGTATCAGTAGGTGTTGATGAGCTAGTGTATCAGTAGGTGTTGATGAGCTAGTGTATCAGTAGGTGCTGATGAGCTAGTGTATCAGTAGGTGTTGATGAGCTAGTGTATCAGTAGGTGTTGATGAGCAGGTGTATCAGTAGGATAGGTGTTGATGAGCTAGTGTATCAGTAGGTGCTGATGAGCTAGTGTATCAGTAAGTGTTGATGAGCTAGTGTATCAGTAGGTGCTGATGAGCTAGTGTATCAGTAAGTGTTGATGAGCTAGTGTATCAGTAGGATAGGTGTTGATGAGCTAGTGTATCAGTAAGTGTTGATGAGCTAGTGTATCAGTAGGTGTTGTTGAGCTGATGAGATGGCGGTTCATTGAGAACAGTGTCTCCGGGGGAACATTAGTATGTGCAGCATCGTGGTGTGCACCTCCACCGTGACAGCCTATGTCAGCCTCACCTCCTCCCTCAATCAATACCAATTCAATACCTTGGTCTCTCTTTCTTTCCCTCGCCTCTCCCCCCCCCCCCCCCCCCCCTACATCGCCACTCTGGCTGGAGGAAGAAATGCTGCTGTGCAGGGAAATGCCAGAGGAAACATAGCATTTGGGTTTACACCCAGAATATACGTATATCTATGCACCCAAGACAGTAAGCATACAATGTTTGTTTGTTTGTTGGATTTTTGATTGTTTGATTGTTTGCCAATCAGATCAAGGCTTTGATTAGCCTAGGTAACAGTATGTATATATATATATATATTGTTTTTTAGGAATTTCCGTTACTACAACCCTCTCGATTCATCACAAAATGGCGGAGTATCGCCAACAAAAAATGCCATGATACCTTCTGATGTACAAGCATTATATCCGTAGATCAACGCACCACGCTTACGCAGTGTTTGGAGTCAGTGATACCAACTTCCAGGGCAAAGCTGTGAGCGAAAGGCAGCGAGAGATAATGCATGTAGAAGGACATTATGATAAAGGCACGTTTGAGAAGACGGACCATGGAATAAAACAGGTCGGGGATTTGCCGGTCAGCTTCTTTGCCACTTTTGGAAAAAAAGGACATTCTCTTTGTGTTTTAAATGAACGAAACAATCGGGGCGTGGACTCGTGGGTTATTCACGTGCGCACAATCTCAGACTATTGGTAAACAGAAAACCCATGCCGTTGTGCTGCTCACTGTTTGAACAGCTCAGGAAGTCTGCGTGCACGCATGTTCTGACCTTCTCACTGAGCAATATTTAACACAGAGTTCTGTGTATGAGGCCCTGGGGTCTGCTGTCTCTTCACTGTAGTTTCTACTCCCAGACAAGTCTCTCCAAATCTCCCCCCTCTCTCCCCCCTGACTCTAGCATATAAAACCTCTTGTGAGAATGGATCTTGCTCACTCTGTGTGTACATCTGCACAAGCCCTCAAAGCTATGGACACAGATTGATTCTTGTCTTAGAAACTCATGTCGTGAAACACACAAACACACACACACACACACACACACTCAAATATTCTGTGTAATGAGTAAAACACTGTCTGTCTGTCGCTCTATCTGTCTTACTCAATGGCATTGCTATAATATAAATCTTGCTTGATACAGTAAGACAAAGAAAGTGCAAGAGGGGCGGGATTCGGATTTGATTGGCTGACCGGTTGCGCAACCTGCTCCAGAATTCTGGAATAGGTGGACAATTGATGCAGCACCGACAGGAACCTCTCAGTCTGCAGTCACACCTCTCACCTAGTCTTCGGTCCTCTCGCGGGCTCGGACTCCTTGATCGGAGAGGGTGAGGTCTCACCCCCGCATTGCCATCGTCCAGAAGATTCCCTCAAATGTCATCTTCAGGAGATTGAAAGAGACACACACAAACAGATTCAGTAGAGCCTTTTCAAACACAGTGTCGCTCCTAACAGTCCTTATGCCTCTGCTCCTTTTCTGTACCAGGGGTAGCAGACTAAATTAAACCAGTGAAGTCCACTGCCCTGGTACAGAAAAGGAGCGGACCCGTAATTATCCTTATGAGCGACTGTGTTTGTCCTAAGATGACACATAAGGGTCTTTTGCATTAATTTCAAGTGCCTCAGGACTTAAAGTGATGAATATAAATGACTGACAACAATTACAAAAAAAGTGATCAAACAATCCCATGACCCATATCTATTTTTCAGATGTTGATAAAATATGTATTTTAAAATTAGAATGGACAGATAATTTTTCATGTTGCTCCTCTTTCTTGCTTCTATGATCTTTAGCGTTGGCTGTTCTGTATTCTCCACACATCTCCTCTCTTCTCCTCTCTTCCTCTCTTCCTCTCCTCCTCTCTTCCTCTACTCTTCACAGACTAATCCTCAAAGATAAGAGCCATGTTTTTCTTCGGTGAAATGTCATTCAGGATTGTGTGTATGTGTGTTTTTGTGTGTGTGTGTGTGTGTGTGTGTGTGTGTGTACTGTGCATATATACTGTATATGACTATGGAATTTGATAATCTGTCATGCAGAGCAAATTGAGCTCATCTATCTGTCAACGATAGTTGTAGCTTTGTACCTCCTGCACATCAACGTGATACACAACATTTTAGAACACAATGCATGCAGTTCACACACATGCGCACACACATGCGCACACACACACACACACACACACACACACACACACACACACACACACACACACAAACACACATATGCACGCACATGCATCAGTATAATATAAATAACTGGTGTGTGTTGCATTACATTTATCTATCAGTATATTTCTATTTATATAGATCAATTATATAGATAAGTAGACAACCCGGTATCATAACCTTTATGCCATCCTTATACTGACGTTGTCGTGGTGACAATTGTCACCAACTGAACAATCTTATTTACAACCTTTGTGAAACCACAGAGAGAGGGAGAGCTGTTTAACTTCCAGGGTCAGCAGGGCTGTGATTGGCTCAAAGACGCGACCCCCGCCCCACCCCACCCCGCCCCCCCCCCCCCCCCTCCCAAACCCCCCACCCCCCCCCAGTGTCAAATATGGCTTCCATTGAGAGTTATGACCACGTTTGGTTTGGAATGTCGTGCATTAAGTGCATATGTTGATGCATGTGTGTGGTGGTAACCATGACGATTGGTCCCCCTCCTGGTGGCTGGCAAGGTGTGATGATGTTAATAGAATTAAGTCACACTGAGAGGCAGGCCCTTGGCACCGGTGCACCATGGGATTGATTGATTCCTTTGTTGCCAGTTCAATCAAGGAAATGCAAGAGAGAGAGAGAGAGAGAGAGAGAGAGAGAGAGAGAGAGAGAGAGAGAGAGAGAGAGAGAGAGAGAGAGAGAGAGAGAGAGAGAGAGAGAGAGAGAGAGAGAGAGAGAGAGAGAGAGAGAGAGAGAGAGAGACCACTGAGGGAGGGCAGGCTTCGACTGAAGCACAAAAACAGAGAATAGTAAAATGCATGAAGATGGATGAGTGGAGACAAAGATGGGAGGGAGCACTATCTGAAAGGAGAACGGGTAAGAGGAGGTGTGTGTGTATTATGGGTGGGTAAAAGTGAGTACCACTGTTTGTCTTAATATATACTTATTTACATTTATACATGTATGTGTCCATACTTTATACTTTTATACTATTATATATATTCTGTTTATTGTGAGCGAGGACGTGATAAGTAAATACATGTGCAAATCATTTGGGGAAGGGGAATGAGTTTGGGTTAGCTGGTGTTGAGCTCATAGATTACATCCAGTCTCAAAGTACTGCCTCGTTGCTACAGAAGAGCAGTTCTGAGGGATTCCAAGCACTTGATGGTGGATGTTGTGTGAAGTCAGCATTTCAAGGGGGGTTCACAATCAATTGCCAGTCAAACAAGGGCCTCTTTGACTTCCTGTTAGTCTTGGTCGTGGTCAGGAAGTGCCAATGGGCAGGCCAATATTTAGACTGGTAGGATTGAGTTGGATCATGTTGAGTGATTCATGTCCTCTAGAGCAAGGGGTCAATAGGTCAAGCTTCATCAACGTGAGTGCAAACGGTACACGTTCCTCTTTGTAATTAATGGTTTAGTCTTGTGAGACCATCCTGATCTCAGAGTTCCCGTTCTGTTTCTCTTTGGTCTCCTGGTCTGGCCTCGACCCTGTGGTAAGCCCCTTCCAAAGATGTCAAAAGGATCGAACCAATCAGAGCTAGTGGGGGGGGGGGGGGGGGGGGGGGGGGGGCGTTTCAGTTAATGATGAACAAGGAGCACCTCAGTGTTCAATTTGCACCCATGTTTGGAAATCAATGGCTGCCACGCAAACTGAGACATCTGGATGGTCTTATCAAGGGTTAAGCAGGGAGGTAATTGGCAAAATAAATAAGTTAACTGCAACAACATCTCTATGCGGGGTGTCTCTCTATGCGGGGTGTCTCTCTATGCGGGGTGTCTCTCTGGTGGGGTGTCTCTCTAGCAGGGTGTCTCTCTGGTTGTCGTCTCTCTGGTGGGGTGTCTCTCTGGTTGTCGTCTCTCTAGCAGGGTGTCTCTCTGGTTGTCGTCTCTCTGGTGGGGTGTCTCTCTGGTTGTCGTCTCTCTAGCAGGGTGTCTCTCTGGTTGTCGTCTCTCTGGCGGGGTGTCTCTCTAGCAGGGTGTCTCTCTGGTTGTCGTCTCTCTGGCGGGGTGTCTCTCTAGCAGGGTGTCTCTCTGGTTGTCGTCTCTCTAGCAGGGTGTCTCTCTGGTTGTCGTCTCTCTGGCGGGGTGTCTCTCTAGCAGGGTGTCTCTCTGGTTGTCGTCTCTCTAGCAGGGTGTCTCTCTGGTTGTCGTCTCTCTGGCGGGGTGTCTCTCTAGCAGGGTGTCTCTCTATGCGGGGTGTCTCTCTGGTGGGGTGTCTCTCTAGCAGGGTGTCTCTCTGGTTGTCGTCTCTCTGGCGGGGTGTCTCTCTAGCAGGGTGTCTCTCTGGTTGTCGTCTCTCTGGCAGGGTGTCTCTCTGGTTGTCGTCTCTCTGGCAGGGTGTCTCTCTGGTTGTCGTCTCTCTGGCGGGGTGTCTCTCTAGCAGGGTGTCTCTCTGGTTGTCGTCTCTCTGGCGGGGTGTCTCTCTAGCAGGGTGTCTCTCTGGTTGTCGTCTCTCTGGCGGGGTGTCTCTCTACCAAACCAAGCTCATTTTCATAATGCACGTTAACATTCTCGAGTAGTGGAAAAGTAGCAACCAGCAGTGGGATGTCCAACATGGACAAGGAAACAAGGAAAAGTTCAAAAGGAGCCGAAAAATGAGAGAAAAAAGGAAGCAGGCATTAGAGGGGCAGACCCCCAACCGTAACCGCCATGTATAACGCCCCCCTTCCACCACCGGGCCGGTCCCAGCGGGTAGGTCCGGGCTGAATTTCTTTCCCAGTCCACCCCTGATCGCAGGTCATGCAAATTGGATGACATTGGAACTCAGATAATTGGAAATGAGCCAACACACTGATACACACACTGTGTGTATGTGTGTGTGCGCATGTGCGTGTGTGTGTGTGTGCGTGCGCGCATGTGTGTGTGTGCGTGTGCGTGTGTGTATGTGTGTGTGCGTGTGTGTGTGTGTGTGTGCGTGTGTGTGTGTGTGTGTGCGTGCGTGCGTGCGCGCATGTGTGCGTGTGTGTGTGCGTGTGCGTGTGTGTGTGTGCGTGCGTGCGCGTATGTGTATGTGTGTGTGCGTGTGCGTGTGTGCGTGTGTGTGTGCGTGCGTGCGCGCATGTGTGTGTGTGCGTGTGTGTGTATATGTGTGTGTGTGTGTGTGTGTGTGTGTGTGTGTGTGTGTGTGCGTACGTGCGCGCATGTGTGTGTGTGTGTGTGTGTGTGTATGTGTGTGTGTGCGTGTGTGTGTGTGTACCCATGAGGGGGGGGGATAAAACGCAGTGAGACATACAGAAGTTAAACAGGTGAATAACAGGACAGGGTCAAGAGATTTAGAGGGAGAAGGAATGGAAAAAAAATAGAGGGATAATTGGGGGGGATAGAGAGATTTAGAAAGGGATAGAAGCCATTCCCAGTCAGCCTTATCTCTGGTGGTGACCCTACCCCTCCTCTCCTGCTCTCTAATGGCCTTCCCTCTCCTGTCCTCCCCTTTTTATCTGTCCTCACCTCTCCCAACCTCCCCACACCCACTGGGTGCTGCTCCTCTGCTCTGCTCCCCTCTCCTTTCATCACACATTCTCTCTCTCTATCTGTTGTGCACTTTCCTTGCGCCTTTCCTTCAGCCAACGGCAAATATAAAAATGCAATGAATAAATCAGTGGTGCTCAACCTTTTCTTGGCCTGTGACCCCATTTTTAGGTCGGCTCCAAGTCGCATTTTTGTGTTACTGCTTCCACACACATTGTTTTAATCCAATCAGCATCTGCCTGTAATATCCACGCCCCACACTCAGCCGTCAGTAGGTTGCTCGTGCCTCCCGAACACTAGGCTATTCTTACGCACCTTTTTTATAATGATTCTTTTTTTGCATCATCAAATATCGATTTCACTTGTAAATCAGTCATTTCTCGCCCTCAACCCCGTGCGCAAAATGAGGCCAGCCCACCTGGGGACCCCCCCCCCCCCCCCCCCCCCCCCCCACCCACCCACCATCCCGCGGTCGGGGAACAACCATAGAGGAAGTCCTGGGGCTGAGGGCTCCTGGACTCACTCCCTGTGTGTGGTCTGTCCTTGTCCTCCTGGACTCACCCTGTGTGTGGTCTGTCCTTGTCCTCCTGGACTCACTCCCTGTGTGTGGTCTGTCCTTGTCCTCCTGGACTCACTCCCTGTGTGTGGTCTGTCCTTGTCCTCCTGGACTCACTCCCTGTGTGTGGTCTGTCCTTGTCCTCCTGGACTCACTCCCTGTGTGTGGTCTGTCCTTGTCCTCCTGGACTCACTCCCTGTGTGTGGTCTGTCCTTGTCCTCCTGGACTCACTCCCTGTGTGTGGTCTGTCCTTGTCCTCCAGATGACCCAGGAGCAGTACATCCTGGCGGCGCAGCCCAACACGCTGCACCAGCGGGGGACGTCGGTGTGCGGCGCCCCGGTCTACCCCAACGTAGGCATCTATGGCTGGAGGAAGCGCTGCCTCTACTTCTTCATCCTGCTCCTCCTGGTCACCATGATCGTCAACCTGGCGCTCACCATCTGGATCCTCAAGGTCATGAACTTCACCCCGGTATGGAACCCAAGGTCATGTGTGCGTGTGCGTGTGTGTTTGTGTGTGTGTGTGGGAGTGTGTGTTTGTGTGTGTCTGTGTCTGCATTTGTGTGTGTGTGTGGAAGTGTGTGTGTGTGTTTGTTTTTGTGTGTCTTGTCTGTGTGTGTGTGTGTGTGTGTGTGTGTGTGTGTGTGTGTCTGTGTGAGATGTGTCAGGGTGTGAAATTGAAGCAGCCTGAATAGGAAGGCTTTTATTATGTCAGATGACAAGTTCAGGAAGTGAATCCAATGAAATCCCACCTTATGAGGACAGACCATCAACAACATGTCTATGTGTGCATGTGTGAAGTCACACAATGCAAACACGTGCATGACACATGTGACGCCTCACACAACATAGCGTGCACATTTGCAGTGCGAACTATTTGGCAATTTGTATTTCATGTTTTTACCTCTGTTTTTTTGCCTAGCCACTTCATGGAATAATGTGTTACTTCTCAATAAAACGCAATATCCCGTAATGCTGCGGTTATGGAAAAGGCCCTGTGATCATATGCATGCAAATGGACCAGGATGTACTGCTCTCAGTGACCTCTCGGGAAGCAGCGGCGAGTGTAGCAGGCTCTGTCTCCAGGGATGAAACCATCCAACAGACTCCGCCTTGAAAGACGTGAAAGAGCAGGGCTAGCAACCGCAGGAAAGAAACAGTGTGGAAGTTAGACAGAAATAATGTCCCAGTGCCCATGTCCCTATCCGTATCCCTCGGATTCCAGGAGCTCGACTAATCCCAAATCCAATTGTTTGTGTATAGTATGTGCTGTATCGTACCCAAAGGGGTCTCCCTTCAGCCTTCCAGCTAGTTGGCCAATCCCCTCACAGCGATACACGTCAGACAGAGAGACATTCATTCTCCAAAGAGCTCTTATAACCTCGTGCTCCGAGGTGTTCACAGACAATCACCTGGCTCCCAGAGAGAAGACAGAGTTAGCCTCCGTCACGTGACTCGATGCGTTGCAGCTCAGAGGGGTTATGCAGGCGGACCGACTAGGAGGATCCACTCGGGATGTGGTCGTGGGATGAGATCAAAAACACCATCACAGGCGGGAACGTGGTCACGCGTCTCCGAAGCAACGCGCGTGGTCTGAATGTCCTTCTTTGTGGAAGAGGTGCAGAATACGATGTTTTCACAATAAGAAATATGATAATAAGAATGATGAAACGTATTGGATGTTTTCCTCCCCACGCGCCGATGTCTCACGTTTTAAAGATTGTTTCTCCCCGTGAAGCGTCAACCAATTTTACCGCCCATTACAGAATGGTTTGCCATGACGGATAACTGGGGTTGTTATGCACCGTCTGCTCTGCTGTCACATTCAAAACGAATGGAATACTTCCATTCATTGCATATTTGTACATAATGGTAGATTGTTTTTGTGTGTGTGTGTGTGTATTAAGGTGTGTGTGTGTGTGTTAAGGTGTGTGTTTGTGTGTTCAAGCTTGTAAACGTGTGTGTGTGTGTGTGTGTGTGTGCGTGCTACTTGTGTGCATGCCTACATGTGTGAGTACATCCTTGTGTTTGTGAGTGTGCTTGGAGTGGGTGCATGTCACTCTTTATAAGGAGCATTTGCGTTGCATGTGTCCGCATGACAGACAGAAGGAGAGAGAGAGATGTAGAGACACACGCAATGAGAAAGAGATGGTGAGATGGACAGAAGCAGAGTGGAATTAAGACTCCTTTTGGCTTTGACTGCAGTGAAATTCAATTTCACTTGTCACTCACTATTCCACGTGTTTTATACCACTCTGGCCTGACTGTGCTGTTGGATGTGTGTGTGTGTGTGTCTTTGTGTTTGTGTACAAGTGTGTGTGTGTGTGTTTGTTTACACGTATGTGTGTGTGTGTGTGTGGTGTGTGTGTTTGTATACACGTATGTGTGTGTGTGGTGTGTGTGGTGTGTGTGTGTTTGAATACACGTATGTTTGTGTGGGTGGGTGCGGTGTGTTTGTGTGTGTGTGTGTGTGTGTGTGGGGGGGGGGTTGTATACACGTATGTGGGTGTGTGTGTGTGGGTGGGTGCGGTGTGTTTGTGTGTGTGTGTGTGTGTCTGTGTGTGTCTGTGTGTATTTGTATACCCAGCCCCCATGTTGTCCAGACCCAGGCTGTTTGAACCACATTCGGACAACGTTGTGACTGTGAAGCCCCACCAGTGGAGCCCATGGTGTGAGGCCGGATCACAGATCTCTGTGTCTCAGCCGCGGCAACGCAGTGTTTGGAAATGACGCAACACGGTGGTAATCAAAGCCATGGCAGTAGTGAGTCACTCATGGGGAATCCGGGGTTTCTTTTGTCCTCTGAGTAATACACAGCAGCAGTACGTGTCAAGGATAACATATGCTATGAGAGGATGAGGCCCACTTCCTGGTTACACTAGGTGGCGCTATAATACTAATTCACATGTGCGCCATGGTAGCCAGGGGGTGGTGGTCTTAGAGGCAATCTGAATCACTGAAACGGTATATACAGCCGTATATATTAAGCAGTGATTTGATTTAGGTTAAATACATTTTGAATACATTTGACATGATATCGAACAGTAGGAGAGTGGAAATGAGCTAAACTGTTTTAATTTCTTTGTTGTTGTTCTCCGTAAGTGTTTTTGTTGATAGTTTACTCAGAACTACCACCAATGGGGTTGCACCACAATAGGTTCCTGTTCCTGTGAGAAAAGAAATGCATGTATCTCAGTAGATCTCCAGAGAACTCATTTCCATGTTAGCCCTGTCCCACGGTTTAAAACTTTAGTCCATCAAACTGACGTATTGCTCAGAGGCTGTCATAGCATTGGTCGTTTGTCTGGTCTTCATCCCACGGATGACAACCCTAATCTTTTACTGCAAACATTTACACAAGTTACCTTGATATGCTCGTATCCAAATGAACTGCCCATCATGGAGACCTTACACACGACACTTCGAAACAAAACCAAAACAACTTTCAGCTTTTACAGCTGTTAGGTGCACAGCATACGAAGCAAAAATATGGACATATTGGTAAAGACATAGAGACAGATACACGGAAACATACAGAGATGGACAGACAGGAGTATTGACAGACGGACAGACACATACCTTGTGAACAGAAGACAAGAGAGGCAGAAACAGACATATTAAGCATTTTTTATGGATTATAATTCAACTTTAAAGGCCTCCAGAAGCCTATGTTCCTATTAAAATTTGAAGCCATCAACATAACATAAAGCCCTCCAACAACTCCCAGTAACCCAGTGGGAATATAGGAAGAAATGGACTTCCTTCTAGGTGGGGTGCGATAGATTTTGCTTAGGAAGATAAACTAACATGAAAGGCAGACAGTAGGCAGACAGTAGGCAGACAGTAGGCAGACAGTAGGCCGACAGTAGGCAGACAGTAGGCAGACAGTAGGCCGACAGTAGGCAGACAGTAGGCAGACAGTAGGCAGACAGAGGTAGACAGTAGGCAGACGGTAGGCAGACAGTAGGCAGACAGTAGGCAGACAGGAGGTAGACAGTAGGCAGACAGGAGGTAGACAGTAGGCAGACAGTAGGCAGACAGGAGGTAGACAGTAGGTAGACAGGAAGTACTAAGCCAAGGGGCGTCCAATCAGAAGGTACCACATGACTATAGTGGGAGGAGGTAACCAGGGCATAGAAGCAGGTGTTTCAGCCCACAATCCATGGAATAAACCTTTTTCTTTGCATGAGCTCACACAATCGAAAACCCTATTAGTCCTACATCCTCCTCCACCTAGGTGCAGCTTTGCAGGTAAAAATAGATTTGCACTTCCCGGTGTAGAGCAGACTAATAATGGATCACTGTTTCCAGTGGTAATTTGGTCATCTATAGTCGTGCTTTTCTTGTGATGGTGAAAGACATTCGTTATAATGTTGAAACGTTTTTAGGCTCCTGCGGAAAGTGCTTTACTGTTTGTTGTTCTGCTTTTAAAATGATTTGCTAAGGCCTGCAGGGACTGGTCATAATTAAACAGTGACAGCTTCAATCAGACTGTGTTCGCTGTTAACTGGTGGCAATTGTTTCAGAACTTCTTTGGGGGGGGTTATTTTGAGTGGTGAAACAATGTGACTGGATATTGGAAAACATTGTTACACAACACTGTATGAAGCCATATTTTATATATATATATATATATATATATATATATATATATATATACGGTTTTCAATCAATATTTACTTAGTTAATCCTTTACACTGTGTGATGTATATTTATATAATTTTAAATTTTTATAGAAGATATCTTAGAAATGAAAATGTAGACTGAGCATTTTCAGGTTTGGAAAGATGTTGTTTATACAAAACATTAGATCAAGGACTTAGTTACAACAGAACCTGCTCTTTCTATTAAAGTTATTTTACAAGACCCTACGCTTTAAATGTCTTAATGAGCGCCAGTAAATGTGGTTCAATATAATTTATTAATTTGATTGCACTTCCATGTGCTGGCCCAAATATGTTAAATAATCAAATGAGTTGTTTTGCATGAATGGTTTGAGGTTTAAAAGCACTTTGTCATTTATAATGGGTGTCATTATTTTTTTATAAGTGGGGTATCCTTCCTTTAATCAATTTTCATTATTATTCAACTTTATTGACCTTGACCAATGCTACATTTGATTATACAAATAATAAAGTGTATTTATGGATTCAGGACGTAGTGTTTAGCCAAATTAAAGTTTAGGACCTTAGCTCTGCACGGAAATTTTTTCTAATAAAAAAAGCAACTTTGGTAAGTAAATAAGTTTAATGCTAATCATCATGAGGTTATGGAAACCATGCAAACTCTCTGAACATGTTTAGAACATGTGAACAGGTAACGACGTCCTTCACCGAACAGTCCCAGTGCAGTGGGACCTAAGTGCAGTGAAGCGTGTGTTGTGTAAGGGGGTCCACGGTCGCGCGCTACAGAGAGGCTGGCTGAGGGTTATGAACCGGCAGACTTAGCAATGGCCGCTGAGGATAGGGAGGGAGGATGCGATGGCCGCTGAGGATAGGGAGGGAGGATGCTATGGCCGCTGAGGATAGGGAGGGAGGATGCGATGGCCGCTGAGGATAGGGAGGGAGGATGCGATGGCCGCTGAGGATAGGGAGGGAGGATGCGATGGCCGCTGAGGATAGGGAGGGAGGATGTGATGGACGCTGAGGATAGGGAGGGAGGATGCGATGGCCGCTGAGGATAGGGAGGGAGGATGTGATGGACGCTGAGGATAGGGAGGGAGGATGCGATGGACGCTGAGGATAGGGAGAGAGGATGCGATGGCCGCTGAGGATAGGGAGGGAGGATGCAATGTACGCTGAGGATAGGGAGGGAGGATGCGATGGACGCTGAGGATAGGGAGGGAGGATGCGATGGACGCTGAGGATAGGGAGGGAGGATGCGATGGACGCTGAGGATAGGGAGGGAGGATGCGATGGCCGCTGAGGATAGGGAGGGAGGATGCGATGGACGCTGGCGTTTGCTGTGTCTCGTTTTCGCCAAGTAACGTCCAGTGTGTCAACGGCTCCTTTGTGGACGTCCTTATTTGTGCGGTTGTTTGTTTGTGGGGGTTCCTAAAACCTCCGCTTTTAAATCCTTACACCCTCTGCCACACACACAACACACTCTCACACCACAACAACAACACACACACGCGCACACTTGCATTTTTCTCACCTTGTCAGTAACGTTGCTGACCTCAGGTATTCTGTAGTCCAGCGTGCAGTAATAATCTCTCTCTCAAACAGACACACACAGACACACAGACAGACACACACACACACACACACACACACACACACAGCGTGTTTGTCATCATACATCAGCATGAGAATGCTGACACACCTGCTGTAAATGGCTCTAGACCTCCCATGCACACTACGTCTCTCTCTCTCACTCTTTCCCCGTCTCACTCTTCCCCCGTCTCTCTCAGTCTGCTGAGCAAACGGCTGACAGGGCCCTCATTATTTCTCCAGCTTCCCCTATCGCTCCTCATGACACCATGCGTCTTCTGGGGCATTATGTAAACACCCTGACTCCAGTCAGTCAGCAATCAGTCAGTCAGCCACCAGTCAGTCAGCCACCAGTCAATCAGTCACTAGTCAGTCAGCCACTAGTCAGTCAGTCAGCCACCAGTCAGTCAGCCACCAGTCAATCAGTCACTAGTCAGTCAGCCACTAGTCAGTCAGCCACCAGTCAA
This sequence comes from Lota lota, assembly GCA_026745465.1. Taxonomy (NCBI): domain Eukaryota; kingdom Metazoa; phylum Chordata; class Actinopteri; order Gadiformes; family Lotidae; genus Lota; species Lota lota. The sequence goes on along the minus strand of JACYXH010000690.1, from coordinate 3,392,287 downwards.
TCAGTCACTAGTCAGTCAGCCACTAGTCAGTCAGCCACTAGTCAGTCAGTCAGCCACCAGTCAGTCAGCCACCAGTCAATCAGTCACTAGTCAGTCAGCTACTAGTCAGTCAGCCACCAGTCAATCAGTCACTAGTCAGTCAGCCACTAGTCAGTCAGCCACCAGTCAGTCAGCCACCAGTCAGTCAACAACTAGTCAGTCAGCCACCAGTCAGTCAGTCACTAGTCAGTCACTAGTCAGTTAGCCACTAGTCAGCCACTAGTCAGTCAGCCATCCAGTAGAGAGAGAGAGAGAGAGAGAGAGAGAGAGAGAGAGAGAGAGAGAGAGAGAGAGAGAGAGAGAGAGAGAGAGAGAGAGAGAGAGAGAGAGAGAGAGAGAGAGAGAGAGAGAGAGAGAGAGAGAGAGAGAGAGAGAGAGAGAGAGAGAGACTTTAGAGGGAGAGAGATCTGTTCAGTTACATGGGTTTAGTGGAGAGAGAGAGAGACAGAGACTTCAGAGGGAGAGAGATCTGTTCAGTTACAGGGGTTTAGTGGAGAGAGGTGAGAGAGAGAGAGAGAGAGAGAGAGACTTCAGAGGGAGAGCGATCTGTTCAGTTACATGGGTTTAGTGGAGAGAGGTGAGAGAGAGAGAGAGAGAGAGAGAGACTTCAGAGGGAGAGAGATCTGTTCAGTTACATGGGTTTAGTAGAGAGAGGTGAGAGAGAGAGAGACTTCAGAGGGACTTTCAGAAACGTCTTCGCCAAATGCTTCGTAAAAACCTCCATATTGGACCTCCATACTTCTGCTCCAACTAGAAGGGCTACAAATGCAAACTTGGTAAAAGAAATGCAAAAGAAAGAGACCTCCTGTGAGAGGGTTATGTAACGGAACTAATCAATGTGGAGGCTACTGGGTCAGAGTGAATAAAGCTAGAACACCGCATAAACTGAAGGTTTTATTTCGGCCTGAAATTAATTACATCTTCACCACCTCACCATTATCGTGTTGAGGAGGTGGGCACACTCGGCCCCCATGAAGTAAGAGATCGCACATTGCGTTTGGGTAGTAGGAGGGGCCAGCAGGAGCAGGAAATACTCCGAGCCCTCTTAGTCTCGTCTGCCTCGTCGGCTTTGTGAAGAAACATGAAATATTTACCATGTTCTTGTAACTCTGCAACCAGCCCCCCCTCTCAGCATATATAATTAGCGTTGGCACTAAACCTGTGGGAGTGGGAAACATTGATTTCAAAGCCATTCCACACAATAGCTAATCTGCTGAGGCGCGAAGGAGCCTTGACGATGGCTTTGTCTTCTACGCTTAATGGGGGGGGGGGGGGGGGGGGGGTTAAGCGTGGACTGATGACGTGTCCTGCCTCTTGAAGCCGCACACAAAGAAACGGCCACTGTGACACACGCGTACACGCACGCAGTCCCACACACGCCCAGGCACACACGCACACACAGGGAGGCCGCACCAAGTTTAGAACAAGTTGATGTAAAACCGAAATATCTGCCCTGGTCTTCAACGTTTTTTTTTTTTCATTTATGTTTTATGGTTTTGGCACCTTTCAGCCCTCATGTAGCTTCCTGTTGGCTGACAGCTCCCCCCCCCCATTCTCTCCTAACCTCTCCTCTCACCTCTCCTCCTCTCTCTCCTACCATATCTCCATTTCTCCCACCTAACCTCTCCTCTCACCTCTCCTCCTCTCTCTCCTCTCCTACCATATCTCCATTCCTCCCTCCTAACCTCTCCTCTCACCTCTCCTCCTCTCTCTCCTCTCCTACCATATCTCCATTCCTCCCTCCTAACCTCTCCTCTCACCTCTCCTCCTCTCTCTCCTCTCCTACCATATCTCCAGTCCTCCCTCCTAACCTCTCCTCTCACCTCTCCTCCTCTCTCTCCTCTCCTACCATATCTCCAGTTCTCCCTTCTGACCTCTCTCTTCCTTTCCTTGCCCCTCTCTTCTCCTACTCTCTTATCTCTCCTCTCACAACTTTCCTACTCTATCTCCTCACCTGTCCTCTCTCTTTTCCTCTCCTACCCCCTCTCGTCTCCTCTCTCGTCTCCTTTCCTACTCTCTCATTTCCTCTCCTACCCTCTCTCATCTCCTCTCAAGTGTCCTTTCCTTTCCTACCCTCTCTACTCTCCTGTCCTCTCTCATCTCCTTTCCTACCCTCTCATATCCTCTCTCTTGACTCCTTTCCTACTCTATCTCCTCTCCTGTCCTCTCTCCTTTCCTCTCTTATCTTCTCTAATGTATTGGTTTGTCTCCTTTCCTACTCTCTTCCCTTTGCTCTCTCCCCTCCTCTCCTCTCCTCTCCTACCCTCTCCTTTCCTTCCCTCTACTTTTTTTCCTTCCCTTCTCTCTCCCCTTCCTCTCATCCATGTTGATCTCATCTCTTCTCCTCCCTCCAATCTGAATGATTATTCTCTTCTCCTCCATCACACATCACGTCCTCTTTTCTCCCCCCTCTCCCCCTCCTGCTCCTCTCCTCCATCACTCATCACTTCCTCTTTTCTCCCCCCTCCCCCTCCCCCTCCTGCTCCTCTCCTCCATCACTCATCACTTCCTCTTTTCTCCTCCCTCTCCCCCTCCTGCTCCTCTCCTTCATCACTCATCACTTCCTCTTTTCTCCCCCCTCTCCCCCTCCTGCTCCTCTCCTCCATCACTCATCACTTCCTCTTTTCTCCCCCCCCTCCCCCTCCTGCTCCTCTCCTCCATCACTCATCACTTCCTCTTTTCTCCCCCCTCTCCCCCTCCTGCTCCTCTCCTCCATCACTCATCACTTCCTCTTTTCTCCCCCCTCTCCCCCTCCTGCTCCTCTCCTCCATCACTCATCACTTCCTCTTTTCTCCCCCCTCTCCCCCTCCTGCTCCTCTCCTCCATCACTCATCACTTCCTCTTTTCTCCCCCCCTCTCCCCCTCCTGCTCCTCTCCTCCATCACTCATCACTTCCTCTTTTCTCCCCCCTCTCCCCCTCCTGCTCCTCTCCTTCATCACTCATCACTTCCTCTTTTCTCCCCCCCTCCCCCTCCTGCTCCTCTCCTCCATCACTCATCACTTCCTCTTTTCTCCCCCCCTCCCCCTCCCCCTCCTGCTCCTCTCCTCCATCACTCATCACTTCCTCTTTTCTCCCCCCCTCCCCCTCCTGCTCCTCTCCTCCATCACTCATCACTTCCTCTTTTCTCCCCCCTCTCCCCGTCCTGCTCCTCTCCTTCATCACTCATCACTTCCTCTTTTCTCCCCCCCCCCTCCCCCTCCTGCTCCTCTCCTTCATCACTCATCACTTCCTCTTTTCTCCCCCCCCTCCCCCTCCTGCTCCTCTCCTCCATCACTCATCACTTCCTCTTTTCTCCCCCCCCCTCCCCCTCCTGCTCCTCTCCTCCATCACTCATCACTTCCTCTTTTCTCCCCCCTCCTGCTCCTCTTCTTCATCACTCATCACTTCCTCTTTTCTCCCCCCTCTCCCCGTCCTGCTCCTCTCCTCCATCACTCATCACTTCCTCTTTTCTCCCCCCTCTCCCCCTCCTGCTCCTCTCCTTCATCACTCATCACTTCCTCTTTTCTCCCCCCCCCTCCCCCTCCTGCTCCTCTCCTCCATCACTCATCACTTCCTCTTTCCCCCCCCTCCCCCTCCTGCTCCTCTCCTCCATCACTCATCACTTCCTCTTTTCTCCCCCCTCCCCCTCCCCCTCCTGCTCCTCTCCTCCATCACTCATCACTTCCTCTTTTCTCCCCCCTCCCCCTCCCCCTCTTGCTCCTCTCCTCCATCACTCATCACTTCCTCTTTTCTCCCCCCTCTCCCCCTCCTGCTCCTCTCCTCCATCACTCATCACTTCCTCTTTTCTCCCCCCTCTCCCCCTCCTGCTCCTCTCCTCCATCACTCATCACTTCCTCTTTTCTCCCCCCTCTCCCCCTCCTGCTCCTCTCCTCCATCACTCCCCTCCTCACAAGGTTGTCTTCCCCACATTTTAAAGTTTGCTGTTCTGCAGAACTCCATTAAAGGACTGGAGCGGGGATGCTCACCTTAATAAAAACTAACAATAATAACAGCAAGTTATTATAGTTGACCTTCTGTTCCTGTGATCTCCATCACCCTACCTCTTCCTCTGCGCTATCCTCATCGTGCCTCGTCTCCCCTCCATCCTTCCCCCTGTCCCTCTTCTCCGAGGGACGGGAAGAGAGGGAGAAAGAGGGTGTGCCTGCAACCTTCTGTTCATTCATTTCATGCGCTCTGCCACGTTCCCCTGTTCTCCTGTTTGCCTTTCATCTCTCCTGCTCTCCTACGGGTGCACTCCCCCCCCCCCCCCCCCCCCCCCCCCCCCCCCCCCTTCCAATTTCCCCTCTCATTACCTCGTCCCAGGCGAGGGCTCCTAGCCCTCTATACCGGGGACCCCATCGTCTCGGGCTGATGATGTCACTGGGGCTGTGAACACGGGTCCCGGGTGGTCTGACTTAAGGCTTGGTGGAAGTGATGCAATGTCAGACAACTGGTGTGTGTGTGTGTGTGTGTGTGTGTGTGTGTGTGTGTGTGTGTGTGTGTGTGTGTGTGTGTGTGTGTGGATAGAGAATACATTAAAACAGCAGATGACAGAGTGACCGAGGGGAGAGGTAAGTAGGGGGAGCTTGGGGGTCAGAGCAGAGGAAGGAAGAGCAGAAAGGAGCGGGAGAGTGGAAGGAGGAGGCGAGGGGAGAGGAGGAGGTGGAGACATTGTGGAAGTGTTGATGCGGTCGTATCGGAGGTCCCTGTGGAACATTTCCCGGCTGGAGATTATTACACAGCTTTTGATTTCAATTGGCTCTGAAGTCAATTTCCACTCAGCGCTTCCTTGCCCTGTAAACACGCACACACGTGCACACACACACACACACGCACACACAGCTCCCCAGGTATATAATGGCTCATCAGTAGCACATTATACCATGATTATGTTTTCTATAGTGGTTGAGATTCAGGTGTAAAGGGTGGCAGCAGAGGCCTGTTGTGAAATCAAGCTAACAATTGGAGGAAACCACATATCGCTGTAGAAACAAGCTAGTCTTCAAAGCAGCGAAGAAAAGGGGGAGACCAATATATTAGTTATATTAAGCAAAAGCTTCCGTGTGTGTGTGTGTGTGTGTGTGTGTGTGTGTGTGAATTATTTAGCTGGGGGCCCTAAATTGAACACTTAACTTTTCCCATAGGATAAGAAAAAATCATAATGCTGGACACCAACATTCTTAGACAGTTCTTAAAAGTCCTGACAAATCAACACAGTGTAGTTTAGACTGACCACTGTGGAAATACATTTCCTAAAATGTAAATCTTTACTCCGCCCCAATGAGCTTCTGGTGTCCGGCTCTGTGCCGTCTTCCCCAGAAGTTGTGCTGTAGCGCAGTAGGACTGCTGGATCCCAGGCTCTGTGCCGTCTTCCCCAGAAGTTGTGCTGTAGCGCAGTAGGACTGCTGGATCCCAGGCTCTGTGCCGTCTTCCCCAGAAGTTGTGCTGTAGCGCAGTAGGACTGCTGGATCCCAGGCTCTGTGCCGTCTTCCCCAGAAGTTGTGCTGTAGCGCAGTAGGACTGCTGGATCCCAGGCACTGTGCCGTCTTCCCCAGAAGTTGTGCTGTAGCGCAGTAGGACTGCTGGATCCCAGATGCACGCACAGGTCTAAATGTCAACGTGTGCGTCTGGATTCTATGCTGTTCTGTTGATCTGTAAGAATGAAGATGGATAAATAGTAGTGTAAGTGTGATCTCTGGTTCATTTTATATAACCTTTTAACACAGTTGCAGTCTCCAAGGGCTTCCAATTCAGTATATTTGTTCAAACTTGATATTTCCAGCCTAAATTTGACGGTATTTACACCAAATTAACCGGGTAGGAAGAAAATCCTCTCTAAAAGTAATTAGCTGATCAGCTCTTGGCTAAGTGGTGTTGTTGTACGTTGTTAGTCCATGCACAGCCAGGAAAATTAATTTCCAGACTTTATTGTGGCTGTGAATTTTGCATATGGAGTCAATTGCTGCTTTCGCTCAGCATGAAAAGCAAGGAGGTGTCCGTGGCTGTGGGTCAGAAGCCAGGTGTCCTTACTGGTATAACTCGCACGTCTCCAACTGAATCCCAATTGCATATGCCCCATTTCATTGCCTAGAGTCTGTGAATCTATACTGTTTTGCTCAAATGTGCACAAAGAATACAGTGGATGTATTCTAATGATCAACTCAACTCCCTTGCTGTAGTCCGATACATATGGATATCCATGTTTATATTTTGTCAACCGAGCCAGCCGAAGCAATAGTTGGAAATTGCATTGATTTGAAAGTAGACTCTTTCCCCACTAGCCACGATGCTAATGCAAGCAATGTTAAAACCCATTTGCCAGTGCTAATAGAGTTAGCCAGTAATGTAGGAAATCCAAAAATCGTTTGCAAATACACTTGCGCCGTGGACACCACGTTATGTTTCAAATAAACCGAAAACACAAGGGAGTTGTTTCCTTAACATAACTGTAAACGCATAAATGCATTTGGCTTATTTTGAAGTGACAATGGTTTGCTGTACATTGCTGCCAGCCTTGCAGACCCGAGCAGCAGAGTCAGGAAAATCACACACGTGGGAGCAGGGCAGTGGACCAGCCTCCAGCCTTGAGGCTCGAGCCTCCAGCCTCCAGCCTCCAGCCTCCAGCCTCCAGCCTCCGACCTCCAGCCTCCAGCCTCCAGCCTGCTGGCTGGGCCGTTGATCAACGGGTGAACAATCACTTCGATAGTTTTTAACAAACAAACTCGAATGTACCAGGGAGACACCTAGAGCAGTTAGCTAAAGAGCGCATTAAACCGTTCTTCACTAAGACCTTGTGGACAGAATGAGACAGAAATGAAATGGACTGAATATTAGTTTGAGTGTAGGGGGGTGAGTACAGCTGCTACTGGACCAGGACGCAATTTTGTGAATGCAGAAAAGTACGACATATTGGGTTAGTTTTCCAAGTAGCATCATTTGCACATTCAGCTAATACCGAGACGATATCCAGCATTTCATGTGGTTGTACCTAAACATCTGTTGAATGTTTCCCCGCTGGTTTACGTGATGTGACCACCACTCTGGCACTTTGCCAGACCAGGAATACATCCCCTGGCGGAGCCCTTCATTAGAGCTGTACTTGAGGGAAAGAGAGAGCATTGATTGCATCTAGGTGTAATGTATTGTAGGAAAGCAACACGCCGACACCATGTAGCCCTACCACTGAATACCGCCGTGCCATCTGGTCCATTAGTTTAGCTGGATCCTCTGTCCTCCTCTGGTACTCATCACAATAGGAGACATCATACATCGTGGGCCGCCCCAAGCTTTGTCTCTGCAGATGCTGGAGAAGACCTCTGGTCTCACAGTATTCTTATAGTTGTTCACTCACTTGCTGACTTCACCAGTTCACTGCTATGACCGAACTAAATTAGGAGGAGTCCGGCTACTGGACTGGGCTCTCTCTCCCAGCAGGACCTAGACACAAACGGATGGGATCCGCTTGGATGCGATCCAAGCACCAAAATGTAATAAAAAGCGAACGGGACAGCATGCTTGTACCTGACCGCTGAACCCAAACAAGCTTCTTTCTAACGCCAACAACTACACTGTTTCCGCCAGAAATGAACAGAATAAACAATTTCACAAGAGCACACCAGATGTTGCAAGCGACGCCAACGGCGGGAAATATGCGCTCATCAAACAGACATAAATAAAAATAAAATACGCGGAGGCGGTTTTCCAAGGTTGTTTGGATGCCTGCTAGAGTATATTTTCGACTTTCTTATAACTTTCCCACAATCATGAGGTGACAAGTCGCACACCCACGAGAGACAGGGCCACAGTGATTTCATAATGGGGAGTTTTTACTGGGAGCCCTGCTTCTTTACGCTCCCCAATAGACGAAGGCTAACATAACTCAGACGACGTTTCCTGTAGGAAGTAGGGAGGATGACAGAATACCTCCAGCTAGAATGCACTTCCACTACGAAGACATACTCACGGGTTCTGGGCCTCAACATCGATGTTTCTGTATCTTTACATGTGTATTGGTGCATCCTAATGCAGTGGCATTTTCAAGATATCAAATACGTACATTGGATTCACTTCAGTGGTTCGACCAGGTTGTTTCCCCCCCACCGGTGCAGCATTCAAAGTTATTTTAAATGTAAACATAGAGGCAGAAATTGTAAAGTCATCCATATATAACAAATACAAATAAAAACATTAATCAATACTGTGCCATGTCTGAAATTATGATAAGAAATAGATTTCGGGGGCTGATAGGCTGAATGCCCTGGGGTTGTCGAAATCTCTTTTGTCTCTCTCTGTCTTTGTTAAAGCAGGAGAGGATGACACTTATTGTCTGAGTGGGGTCTGTCGGGGATTCCCCCTTCGTTTGTTGGCAGGCTCTTCCTTCCGGAACAGACACAACGGCTGGACCCAGAGGACCATGCCTCACACATTAATCTCCCCCCAGTCTTCCCGTGATTTATTCCATATCTGATAAATGTGAGAGGCACACGCAAGCGGAGGAACGATGTGAGATGCAGTCCAACGGAAAATAAAAAAGGAGACAAGCAAGAAGATGAGGGGAGGGCTGACGGACAGACTAACGAGCAGAAGAGGAGACATGGGTGGGCTGACGGACGGACTGACGAGCAGAAGAGGAGACATGGGTGGACTGACGGACAGACTGACGAGCAGAAGAGGAGACACGGGTGGACTGACGGACAGACTGACGAGCAGAAGAGGAGACATGGGTGGACTGACGGACAGACTGACGAGCAGAAGAGGAGAGATGGGTGGGCTGACGGACAGACTGACGAGCAGAAGAGGAGAGATGGGTGGGCTGACGGACAGACTGACGAGCAGAAGAGGAGACACGGGTGGACTGACGGACAGACTGACAGAACAGCATGTAGTAAGGATAGAAGGATAGATGGCCGAAGAGATAGAAAGAGATAGATAGAAAGATGAGCAGATGAGATGAAGAAGGAGACAGACAGACAAATGGGAAAGCAGCAAATAAGATGGAAGGATAAATTGGCCGGACAGACGGACAGACAGAGAACCATGAGCCAGGAGGTTAGGGCCATTCAAATGAAGTACCAGGCATAAAGCATGGAGCAGGTACTCTGTGTCTTTGTTTATCACAGGGCCCTCTTCCATCAGGACCCCACACAGTGCTTGATAACCACAGTGGGGGGAATAAGCCTTCGTTTTGCCGGGAACTGAGTTCCGCCTGATGTTTTCAAACGTCATTATATATCACCCAATGACATGAGGCAGGGTCCGTCTGACGCAGCAGACGCAGGATGGTGTGAGAGTAAGAAGGTCCCACCTACTTTACAGGTGGTGAAGGGTAACGGAGGTGAATATCCGGACGTCCACAAAGCCCTGTACTTTACGTACCCTGTGAAGGCAAAGCTCACGCGAGCAGCAATGCCAATGTAATTGCACATTCATCAGAGATCGATGACGGTAGACGAGGCGACATCGAAGGTTGCCGTCGGGTTCGCCATCACCCGAGCATGCCAGGCATATTAAGTCTTTCAGTCTCAGCGTTGACTAATGAGTTTGTCGTGTTGAACGTACCAACAGAGCTTTTCAGTTTGTTGCGATTGAGCGCTGGAAGCTGTGAACTCGGGTGAATCAATTCAGCGGGTGTCTGGAAACCAATTCTCTCTTTTTCCTCTCGCTCCTTCCCTCCCGCTGTTTCATCACACTTTATTTCTTTCTTCCTGACTCCCATCGTCCAATCTCCCTAGTGTCTGTCACCGCCTGGGGGAATTCCTCTGCTCGCGTTCCTTCCCTCCTTCCCTCCATCGCTCCTTCCCTCCTTCCCTCCTTCCCTCCTTCCCTCCATCCCTCCTTCCCTCCTTCCCTCCTTCCCTCCTTTCCTCTTTTCCTCCTTCCCTCCTTCCCTCCATCCCTCCATCATTCAGCACAGCTCCGGTGTTTCCTTGCCCTCCTTCCTTCGTCCCTCTCTCCCTATGACACATTCATCTTTCCTCAAATCGCTTTTAGTCCGTCAGTAATGTATTTCCGGTCCACCCTCATCCTTACTGCCACACAGCCATAAAGGGGAATTCATTTCACTGCAGATGACAAATTATCCACAGCTTAGTAACATAAATGGACAGTTTAAAAGGCAGAGGGGGATTAAACAGCTGCGACAGAACATTGTTTATTCCTTAAGGTCAGTGCACGTTGTTGATTAAAGAATGCTGCAGAATTTAGAAATGTTCTTGGTGGGTTTTCATATTGATTGTGAAGATTTCAATATGGAGCTGGATGTTTTCGATTATACATTGAATGTGGAACTTGCTACACATTAAAATAATATTGAACTGGATGATTTATTAAGTTAAGCTTTCTTCTCAGAGAGAGGAGTTCCATTGGCGCTAATACAACTCTAATCTGCCGTAATTAGCCATGGTGGTCATCATGTGATACAGTAGTGGTGGTCAGGTACCCCAACTCTGATAGGTGGGGCAAAACCTTGATTGATAGTTCATTCAAGTTGTTGCCCTTGAGGAGTTAATGGTTGAACACGTCTCAAATGATTTGATTTGAATCAGCTTCTAGATCTTTGGGACTATGCTTCCATGGAACATGGAATCGAGACAACGTCAGTGAGATCATATCTTGCTAAAAGACCTATGGGAAATATTGTGATGACAGATGATATCACACACATTTAAACTGTGTTGCCCCAAAACATCATTTCATAGAATTTTGTGAATGCAGAAAAGTACGACATATTGGGTTAGTTTTCCAAGTAGCATCATTTGCACATTCAGCTAAAACCGAGACGATATCCAGCATTTCATGTGGTTGTACCTAAACATCTGTTGAATGTTTCCCCGCTGGTTTACGTGATGTGACCACCACTCTGGCACTTTGCCAGACCAGGAATACATCCCCTGGCGGAGCCCTTCATTAGAGCTGTACTTGAGGGAAAGAGAGAGCATTGATTGCATCTAGGTGTAATGTATTGTAGGAAAGCAACACGCCGACACCATGTAGCCCTACTACTGAATACCGCCGTGCCATCTGGTCCATTAGTTTAGCTGGATCCTCTGTCCTCCTCTGGTACTCATCACAATAGGAGACATCATACATCATGGGCCGCCCCAAGCTTTGTCTCTGCAGATGCTGGAAAAGATCTCTGGTCTCACTGTATTCTTATAGTTGTGTTCTTATAGTATAGTCTTATAGTCTTATTACAAACTAAATTGGATCTACATCACGAATATTTTCTGTGTATTTTTGGCTTTCAAGATGAAGACTTCTTCAGGCTTGTCTTTGTAGACACGCTTTGATCAGGCCTCTAATGATGCGTACATAAAGGTGTGCGATGTCTCTGAAACCATGGTTGATTAGTTCACCACAAAATTCTCAGTCTATATGAACTCATCTTCAAAGTTACGTTACATCATGGTCTATGTAGCTTATTTGAAATAAAGGGGGCATATCATCTCTAGAGAGATAAGTTCATCGCCTCAGTGAGGCATCTCATGAACTCTAAATACACAAATTGTCGTTAGTCCATCATCTGTCATGCCCAACATTTGCGACAGCTTCGTCTTCCATTCCATTTTGAATGTTTCCACATCGCCATGGTAAACACAAACAATAGCTGCTGTGGGGCCCATTCATTTCACATAACTCATAGGTCCATAAATTGGCCCTGAGGTTTCCTGAATTAGATTATTCTGACGCTAATTGCGTTAACCAGGAATTTGTCTAACTCATACCGTGCCATCTCTCGAGCACTGTCTCATTTGCGCTCCAACAGCCTCCATTAAAGAGTCTGACTGGGATTCTGAATCACATTACATGTCTCCACCGTTTACCTCCTCGCTGTCAACGTTCCCTGCCTGCAATACCGTCGCTCACCTTTTGGTTGTCCTTTAAGCAACGTTCAGAACACGCTAACCCTCATTAGCATGTTCCTCAACCCTCGTAGGTACTGGGCAAAATGTGTTGGGCGATTGAATTTCCTTTATTTATTTAATGCATTCGTTGTGTAACTCTCCCTCTGGCTGTCTCCATCGTACATCCTCCCCCGTGTTCTTGATTCTGGAATACCAGAATTTTTAAAACTAGAAGAACTTTGAAAAAGTGTAATATGAACTCGTCGTCAATACACCCACATCCTTGACCAGCGGGAAGGACAGGTACATGGACAGGCAGAGGGACCAGAAGAAATGACAGGCACACGGACAGGCAGAGGGACCAGCAGGAAGGACAGGTACACGGACAGACAGAGGGACCAGCAGGAAGGACAGGCACACGGACAGGCAGAGGGACCAGCAGGAAGGACAGGTACACGGACAGGCAGAGGGACCAGCAGGAAGGACAGGTACACGGACAGGCAGAGGGACCAGAAGAAAGGACAGACAGATATAAGGACATGCAGAAATGATAAGACCCGTGATGAATGAGTAATCAACGGTTCTGTCCCTGGGTTTCTGAACAGGGCCGGTTCTATGTCCGGCCTGTGTTTCTGAACAGGGCCGGTTCTATGTGCGGCCTGTGTTTCTGAACAGGGCCGTTCTCCAGTCTGTGTTTCTGAACAGGGCCGGTTCTATGTGCGGCCTGTGTTTCTGAACAGGGCCGGTTCTATGTCCGGCCTGTGTTTCTGAACAGGGCCGTTCTCCAGTCTGTGTTTCTGAACAGGGCCGGTTCTATGTCCGGCTTGTGTTTCTGAACAGGGCCGGTTCTCCAGTCTGTGTTTCTGAACAGGGCCGGTTCTATGTCCAGCCTGTGTTTCTGAACAGGGCCGGTTCTCCAGCCTGTGTTTCTGAACAGGGCCGGTTCTATGTGCGGCCTGTGTTTCTGAACAGGGCCGGTTCTATGTCCAGCCTGTGTTTGTGTACAGGGCCGGTTCTATGTCTGGCCAGTGTTTCTGAACAGGGCCGGTTCTATGTCCGGCCTGTGTTTCTGAACAGGGCTGGTTCTATGTCCAGCCTGTGTTTCTGAACAGGGCCGGTTCTATGTCCAGCCTGTGTTTGTGTACAGGGCCGGTTCTATGTCTGGCCAGTGTTTCTGAACAGGGCCGGTTCTATGTCCGGCCTGTGTTTCTGAACAGGGCCGGTTCTCCAGCCTGTGTTTCTGAACGGGGCCGGTTCTATGTCCGGCCTGTGTTTCTGAACAGGGCCGGTTCTATGTCCGGCCTGTGTTTCTGAACAGGGCCGTTCTCCAGTCTGTGTTTCTGAACAGGGCCGGTTCTATGTCCGGCCTGTGTTTCTGAACAGGGCCGTTCTCCAGTCTGTGTTTCTGAACGGGGCCGGTTCTATGTCCGGCCTGTGTTTCTGAACAGGGCCGGTTCTATGTCCGGCCGGTGTTTTCTATACGGGGAACCGAGCAGAGGTCTCTGGGGTCCAGCTGCCATTGGTCACAGTTGTTTTGTGAACCTGAATGTGGGGGTGTAAACCCCCCACTGACCTCCAGGATGCCTCAGTTTCCGTCGCCCAATCTATCATCCAAACTGGAAGAGATTACAGGAGGGCTCGTCTCTGACACAGGGAACTACTCCCCGTCCAATTTCTCAATGTCAGACGGAGAGAGGGAAGGGAGCGCGATACAGAGACAGGCTATCCCTCGTGTGGCGCGAATGAATCATATTTATTTTTCCATTGTTCTGTTCTAAGGAGAGAGAAGGAAAGAGGAAAATAAAAGTGACACCTTGAGATTTACAGAGTGCTTCATGAGCGGTAGCCCCTCCCCTATGCTGGTGTTGAGGACCTGGCTGACATTTGATTGGTTGAAGGTTAATAACATGACAAAAAGAAGGTATTGACTGTCTAGCATTGTTTGTCTGTCTAACAGTAGACAGGCACCGAGTGCTAGTGACTTCCACTGTTTGCGAAACATTTTTTCATCAAGTCACAGTGCTGTTGCTTTCGTCCACAGAATTGCCATTGGCACGACTAATCGTGTCATCATACTAAGTGACAACAAAACAGATGTCATTGTGATTCAAAAGTGAATTAAAAGGTGTCCCGGATGTTCATGAAAATTAATTTTTGTCAAAGAAGGCGGTTTTGCTTAATATAGCATAGATATGATCAAATCTTTCTAAAAGACGTCCATTTTCTTAAGTTGAGATTTTCTGCTTGTTTGGATGAAGATAATGCAGCGATACTACAAACCATCTGGACGAGCCTTGTCCTTAAACCATCACATCTCCTCACTAGCCCGTTTGCTTCCTGCAGGAGGTCAAAGGGTTAGGAGGACATGGCATACAAGCCACATGTTCTTACAAGTCAATGCGACCCCTCCATTTTGGATTATAGGATAAGTGAGCGTGGAGTGTTTGCCTGACAGCGTTCTGCCAATCCTCTGGGACCATCGCATCATTGCCAACACCTGCTTTTATCAATGGCATCTGCTGCCTGATATTTACACATGTGATGTAGGCATCTGATCAGACAGATGCTTCCCCTCAGGAGGACACCGTCGCAGTGGGTAGACATATTTATTTCATTGATACACTTTCTTTTGTGAGGTTCTTCCCTGGTGCCTTTGTTTACCATGTGTTCTCCATTTCAAGAGCAGGAAGTGAGGAATGAGAAGGAAGGAGAGCAGGAAGAGGAAAGAGATGTCCCAGTAGATTAGATTACGTGGATTACATTACACTCCAAATATTTTATGGAGTTCCTCCCGCATTATTAGCAGCTATCTGTCTTTCGGTGACACTGTTCAGGATGACGGAAACGGCAGGAAGCCACGCGGAGGCCGATTCAAAAGGACGATGGCTGATTGTGTTATAGCAAAAAGAAAAAAAGGGGGCTGTTAGAATGTTTTTCAGGGGTTTCTTTTCTCAATCTCCACTTAACTGCTTTAGCCGGCAAAGCGTTGAGGTGAGGCCGTGGGATCTTGAGAGAGCTGATAAGCTCATATTCTCCTGGATGCTGCGGTCGCTAGTATCATTAGGATTGTTATTATTGGACCTGTCACTCGGTGGCCTGTCTGGTAACAAGACTCTCTGCTCCTCTCCACAGCTTTACCTTGTTGTGCTTGATCATTTGAATCAATCAATTCCGTGAATGTATTGCACAATAACGTGAACTACAAAGAAGTAGCTAGTCCGGTGGCGACGGTACACTAGCCCTTAATCAACACTTGTTTTTCCACATTCCCACCTTCAGAATAGTGTTTCGCTGTGTGAGGCGCTGCTGTTTGTTCAGTCTTCACACAGAGGGAGTGAAAGATGGATGGCTCGGGGACCGTCACCAACTAAATGTTTTCCGTCAGTCAGCGGAGGTTGTGCTCCCCTGGTTTCCTAAGGTCAGACGCCCCCCCCCCACACCGTGCTCTCTTAGCATCCACGCCGTGGCCATGAACGATTAATGCTAAGCTGAGCCAGGAGGGAAGCTATCGAAATACATTCTCTTGTACCAGTAAATTAAATTGCAACATGATCAGGTCGACGCCCGACCTGAACGAAGCGTCGCCACGACAACGTGATAAACTAGCTGCCGCTCCAAGCGGTTTTCATGACCAATAGACCAACACGGTTGAACATTGCATTTGTGTATGTCCTTCAGTGGTTGCTGGTTAGTCGGTTTGTTAGCTAGTTTAGTTATGTGAAATTTACTGCTCAAAAAAATAAAGGGAACACTTAAACAACACAATGTAACTCCAAGTGTTCCCTTTATTTTTTTGAGCAGTATATTTCATACCATTGGGGTTGACTTTGAAGTACAAGTGGTTTTTAGTTCTGTCTGGAGACACATTTTGCACAGTGTGTGTGTGTGTGTGTTTGACTGTGTGTGTGACTGTGTGTGTGTGTGTGACAGTGTGTGTGGCTGTTTGTGTGTTGCTATGTGTGTGTGTTGCTGTGTGTGTGTGTGTGGCTATGTATGTGTGTTGCTGTGTGTGTGTGTTGCTGTGTGTGTGTGTGTTTGCAATCATGACTCATCCTTCACTGTGTGTGCTTTGCACACCCTCAGGAATCTCTCACTGTTTTTCTCTCTCTCTCTTAGCTCCTTGATCGCTCTTTTTCACTTCTCTGCCCCATGGGTACAACACTGAATCTCTTACATGCGATGTTCCTCCAATCCCTCACACACACACACACACATATATAACTCACGTTATAACTCCGAGTGACAACATACAAGCAAGGCCACAGGGTTGTTGACTCACAAACACACACACATACACGTGTGTACATAAATGTGTTGCCCTTGTGCCTCGGGCCAGGTCGTACACATCTATGCTGATAAACACGTTCCAAGACGGATTAGTTATGTGACGGGGTGAAGGTGAAGGATACGGAGGGATGTTAATGTAATCATACATGTTCAGAATAGCCTGCACACGCTCACAGACACACATGTCGCTCTGCAGAGATACGTTTAGCATAGAGCCGCGTAGAGGACTGGAGTGTCTGTCAGACCGTTAATGATATGGTGGGATTCAGATTGCATGAGCTGCTGTCACCTGTCATGTCTCTCAAAACCCCCCTGAGGAAGGAGGTGATTGCACAGGCAGAGTAATCATGAACGTCTTCAGTCATGCCTCAATCATGTTTGCGCATGTACTGCTGTCTGTGTGCCCGTATTCACATACTATGTGTGTGTGTCCGCATGGTAGTTTGAGTGCATGTCAGAATGAGACCATGTGACCATGTGTGTGTGTGTGTGTGTGTGTTTGTGATTGTGTAGGCATGTGTGTGAATGCATGTTAGTGTGCGCGGTTGTATGTGTGTGTAGGCATGTGTGTGAATGCATGTTAGTGTGTATGCAGGTGTATGAGGGGGGTGCATAGTACCCGCGTGTGCGTGCGTAAGTGTGAGTGCATACATTCCCTTTGGATGGGTCTGTTATAGAGCATGCAGGTGTGCTGCCTTTAACGAGCTCAAAGACGAACTAAAGAGCCGGTGGTGGGGGGGGGGGGGGGCAGCTCTAGAAAGGAGCCATGCGGGACAGCCAGCCAGAAGGAGACATGAATGGCGTGTGTCTCCGTACCTTGAGAGAGTGACTGGACGTGAAGGACATGTGGAAGACGGATGGGGACAGGGCGGTTGTGGTGCTGTCCTGCCGCTCAGGGCCCCCTCAGGGCCCCTGTCCGGCCCCTGGTGATCTAGAAACACGGCCACATCGTCACATACTCCACCGCGGCCGACGTCGCTGTCGCTTGGTCTCGTTTCATTTCTGTCACTCACTAGGCACTCACTAGGCACTCCCGCAGCTCGCCACCGCAGGAAGTGTGTGTGCGGGGGGGGGGGGACGTGTGGGCGAGGTGGGGGCCCTGAGGCGTCCACCCGACAGGGTAGAGGAGCGGAGGGACGTGAGACCCCGCTGCCCGGGTCTGGGCGTCCGACTGGGGGGTCGGGATGCTGCTGTGTCATTGAGAGAACAGCGGATGGTGCATAACAGGTGAAATGGGTTGTTCACTGCAGAGTGATCACACTATGCATACATCAGGTGTCCTTGGGCCTTTGAGTACATTTGAATGCTCTACGTTCGTCTTGATTTGGTTGTTGATCAATCAGTGAGTTACACAGAGGGGGGGGGGGGGGGGAAGAAAGGCCAGTTGAATGCGGTTGATGTTTTGAGAGCGAGTCCCTGATGTATGAATGTGTATATGACTAGATTAAAGCCACAGATAAGTGATGCATGTGATGGTATGCAATATGAAAATGTCACGCAGTGCAGTTGCCGAGTCAATATTGACATTGTAGGATAAGGATAACAGCAAATTCTACACCCTGACATTTACGGGATCACACGCTAGTTGTAGTCTAGTTGAGTTGTTCTACAGCCCGTGAGCACCATTACACTAAAGGTCTTTAAAGGCCAAGGCCAGGCCTCACCCCAAGGCCCAGTTTCCTGGGTACACCCTGGATACTGGTCCTTGTGGTGAGGCCCAAGGCCCAGTATCCTGGGTACACCCCAAGGCCAGGCCTCACCCCAAGGACCAGTATCCTGGGTACACCCCAAGGCCAGGCCTCACCCCAAGGCTCAGTATCCTGGGTACACCCCAAGGCCAGGCCTCACCTCAAGGACCAGTATCCTGGGTACACCCCAAGGCCAGGCCTCACCTCAAGGACCAGTATCCTGGGTACACCCCAAGGCCAGGCCTCACCTCAAGGACCAGTATCCTGGGTACACCCCAAGGCCAGGCCTCACCCCAAGGCTCAGTATCCTGGGTAGACCCTGGAGGGAACGCACGGAAATACAAGACTCATATTTCATCTTTTCAACATTACAATATATAAGGTTTTACAAAGTGCATATTATGCACACGTACGGTTACTGAAGTTTATTTGACATTTTCATGTATCTTTAATTAAAACCTGCAGTGAAATGCAATTTTGCGCTTCACCCATCACTTGTGTTAAAAATGATTTCAAATTATGAATGTCCATGTTTTTTTTCTCTCTCTATTGATATTGGTCTATGGAGAAGGAGGCTGAACATGTAAATTGAGTTCTAAAGTAACAGAGTGCAGTGGGATCTCTTCCCAGAGGTAGAGCACCACGGCCCTGTTCACGTCTACTCTCCTCTGCTACGAAGGGGACACCTTTTTGGACAGAATAAAACCTTAAACTAAACAGTAATAAAAGCAAGTGGAAAGTGAAAGGACTGCCTGTGTGATTTGGGTCATCCCGTTGGGTCTGATGGGACACCGATTGCCTCCAACATTCAATCAGACAAAGCTAGAGATGTCTCGGGCAGTGGGATGTGAGCAAAACACAGGAGAGAAAGAGCGGGGGAGATTGCCCTCTCGATGCGCTAGTTTCCATCGCTGGTAGCGGAGTGATAAAGCAATTTAACAAACATTAACGGATGGCCATTTAACACTCTACAGTTGTTTATGCCCTGGGTTAATTACTTTAATTTCTTAAAAGGGTAGAATGTAGTTGGCTATTGTGTATCATCTGTTCGTTTCAATTAAGTGTGGTTAATGTTGTGCCAGTGTTGTTATTGAAACAGGAAGTAGATGACAGGAAAAACATTCCCTCTCATCTCCTCTCCTCAAGATCAAAACTGAGTTGCTGAGGTGCTATTTTTGTTCATCCTGTGTGTGTGTGTGTGTGTGTGTGTATATATATTTATACTATATAGTGTGTTTGGATAATGGCTGGTTTAAGGTGGCCCGAGTCAGACTGATTGGACTCTGAGGCTGGGTGAGGCTGCACACCTCTTGTGCATAACCAGCCATCAACACACACACTCCAGGTTATGTATGGCTTTGCTACTATATCTATCAATCTTTTAATCTATCAATCTGTCTATCTATCTATCTATTGAGAGAGAGAGGGAGAGGGAGAGGGAGAGAGAGAGAGGCTACTTGTGTAGTGAAACCTATCTATTTTCTACATACTGGGATGATGATTTTTTTTTTTATTCTTATGAAGTTAGCTAATTACTTTTATATATTTTTTTAGTTTTCTTTTTCCTTCCTGGACATTGTTGGCATATTAGACAAGTGAAAAGCTTGTGGAAGTGTTAAACTGCAGTCTACTTAGTGGGTTGCATTTTCTCAATAAATGAGTTATGGAATCCCCTCCAAATAGTATTTTTTCCGCTTTTCTGCATACTCCCATTCAAATATGGGAACTATGGCATGCAAAAGTACATTTTGCTCTACAAGAATTGACATTACAGTCATAAGTCACACAATGATTGTGTTTGACCTGCATAGAAACCGTTCCTATATCAATGGCAGGGCTAGCCCTGGTGTAGATATAGGATATAGGGTGTTGGGGTCCGTCCTGATATAGGATATAGGGTGTTGGGGTCCATCCACCCTGCTACTCCAGGGCTAGCCCTGGTGTTGGGGTCCGTCCACCCTGCTACTCCAGGGCTAGCCCTGGTGTTGGGGTCCGTCCAGCCTGACTGTCCCACGGGGTGGGAGGGAGGGCTGGGGGATTGTTTCCTGATCCAGCCTGGGAGGTCCCCAGGGAGACGTACCCCCACCCCCCCCAGCCACTATCAGGCTGATACTGAAGCCATCTGGAGACCCACCTTGGATGGAGTTGAAACAATTCCCCCCCCGCCCGCCCCTCCATGCCAAGCAGCCCAGGCAACTGGGGTGAGTGTGATGAGTCAGCAGAGTGTATATCATATACGTAGTACTATCATATATGTAGTACTGTCATATAGATAGTACTATTATATACGTAGTACTATTATATACGTAGTACTATCATATACGTAGTACTGTCATATAGATAGTACTATCATATACATAGCACTATCATATACGTGGTACTATCATATACGTGGTACTATCATATACGTAGTACTATCATATACGTAGGACTGTCATATAGATAGTACTATCATATACATAGTACTATCATATACATGGTACTATCATATACATAGTACTATCATATATGTAGTACTATCATATACGTAGTACTATCATATACATAGTACTATCATATACATAGCACTGTATATCATAGACAGTGCTATGTGTGCTGTATATGATTGCCTTCACTCATAGCATACAACGTTAGCAAGTCACATAGTGATGCCTTTCAAAACGAGCTAGGTAAAAGACCAACTTTATGCTAGGCCTGCATACTTCCACTTCTGGATCCCAGATCATATGCTGGACAACTGGTTTGATCATTTGATGCAACATGTAAAGACTGTGACTGCGCCACAGTTGTGCTGTGTGTTCTGAGTGAACGTCTGCAGAATCCTCATTGTACAGCGTTGAAAGATGCACTGTTTCAGACACACAGTGTGGTGACATTGGGATGATTACAGGTTAGCAACGACCACTTCCATAGACATTGAACGGATTGTTTAGTCAAAGTCTTTGGTGCGGAGTAGATTACGATTCACAGGGTTGGAATTCTTTATATCTTTACAAACTACCGTGATTAACACCTACGGCGTCTGCCTGAAACTGCAGAACGATTGAAGGACATGCAAGCACATACATTTCATACAATACAAGCACATGGTGGACAAAAATATACCCAGTTTCTTCTCTCTTGCCCTCTCTCCCTGTCCATCTGCCTCTCTCTCTATATATATATATACATCTCTCTATCTCTGACTAGACTGGTTGACATAACAGAGTCTGTGTGTGTGTGTGTGTGTGTGTGTGTGTGTGTGTGTGTGTGTGTGCGTGCATGCGTCTGCGTGTGTGTGTGCATGCGTGCATGTGTGTGTGTGGGCAGCCTTGTGAGCAGGGTACACCCCCTCTAATGGGACTGTGTGCCATTTCGCCTCCGAGACGAGGGAATCCATCATTACTGCACCACAGGACCAGGCCTCTGTCTCCTAATGTCTTCATGTCTCTCGTCCCTCCTGTCTCTCTCCATCTCGCTGTCCTTCTCCGTCCTTCTGGTTGTTTGTCTGGTACTCATTTGTTCTACTAGGAAGATCACATTCAGCCGAGCCAAGTCCCATCGCACCAGGAGATTGGTGTTTTCCCATTACAACATACAACATGGGGGGGGGGGGGGGTGTCCAGGGTCAAAGGTCAAAGTGTCTCGCTCAGTGGAACACCGTCCAATGCATGTGTGAACATGAGTGGGTGACTGGGATCTGTAATACGGTTCTATTGTTGTGTGTGTGTTCGGCTGTAACTAACAGGACTGCAACATAATTTGGGGGGGTCGTTTTGTTTTAA
This sequence comes from Lota lota, assembly GCA_026745465.1. Taxonomy (NCBI): domain Eukaryota; kingdom Metazoa; phylum Chordata; class Actinopteri; order Gadiformes; family Lotidae; genus Lota; species Lota lota. The sequence goes on along the minus strand of JACYXH010000690.1, from coordinate 3,370,686 downwards.
AAAGGAAGGGCCGTGTGTGTGTGTGTGTGTGTGTGTGTGTGAGGATAAGTCACACACTGCTATGTCATAGCAGTTAGAACAATGAGAATAAAACACTAGAGAGTTAAGTGTTAGAGTACAGAATCAAACCAAGATAATATAAAGATGAAGTTAAATGGGGAGCAGCTGGCGAGATATCTCTTCCACCTCTATAGATATGAATGTACACATACTGATATGAACGGATATATGTGTGGGTGTCTGCATGTGAATGCATACGTGTGCAAATGCACACTGGGTTACTGCACAGGTCAGCGTGTGTGTGTGTACCCATCTGTCTGTGGGTGTGTGTATTACACACCAGAGAGTGTGTGTGTGTGTGCTTGTGTGTGCCCCCACCCGTCTGAAGCACCCTCGCCTGCACTTTCATCTTGTTTTTTTAAAGGCTGAGCTACAGCCAGACTTAAACTGAAACACAAAGTCAACTGTGTGTTGTCCTTTGATGTGCTGCCCGCTGGCCCAAATGTCCCCTTCCCCAGCACCCCAAGCCCCCCCCCCCCCCCCCGAGTGCTCCTCACTTATCTTCTTATTGTTCACATATTGTGGTCATAAGAACCGACATTGTCATTGTTTTATCATTCTAATCATTATTATGACCATTATGTTCAATTCAATGGGATCTCTCCTCATCACTTGATTCATGGAAGATGATGGATATATACAGTATGTGTTTGTGTATCTATATAGATATAGAAATATAGATATATTCATATTTAGAAAACATTTCTTATTTGTGTTGTTGTTCACTAATCATAAATTCCTCTCCATTCGTCTACATCTCTCTCTCAATTTATTGCGCCATCTCTCTCCCTCTCTCCCTCCCCCTCGCCCCCTCTCTATCTCCCTTGGGTATTTCCATTTTTAAAAGCTTTGTTGGTTAGTTGCTTCCAGTAATGATAATTCCAAACAACGCAGGGAGCAAAATTCTAGTCTTCATGGATAGTTGAATTCAACCACTGGGGACCAATCAACCATCAGTCTGTAATCAAGGTTATGAATGTTGCTGTGTGTGTAGGGGGGGTGGGAGAGAGAGAGAGTAAGGGTGCACACTTGTCTGTGTGTGTGTGTGTGTGTGTGTGTGTGTGTGTGTGTGTGTGTGTGTGTGTGTGTGTGTGTGAGACAGCGTGCACACCTTTGTTTATATTTGTGTGTGCAAGTGTCTTTTCATTAACCTTGTGCCTTGACTTGAAGGCTGTGTCTTGTTTTATACATCCATATAGACTGTATAAAATAGAATATTTAGGTATTATAGGTACTAGGTAATAAATACTAGGTCATCTTGCTGCCATATTTGGCACTATTCCACAGTTGGACGATGAATATGAGAAGGAAAGGCCGGGACAACAGAGTGCAGGTCAGGCGGGGAAAGAGACTGAAGGACGGACGTTCAAGACAGCCGGACGGACATGAATGCTACACACTCAGGCAGAGGAAAGAGACATGTGGCAGGTGGTCAGCCCCAGACAGAATGAGCTGAAGGGACAGACGTGTGCTCTTGTTTACGCTGCACTCTGTGCTGAGGAGGCTGCACCAGAGGGTCAGGGGAAGCAGGATCCTCTCCGGGCGTTGGTTCCCCACATCACAAGCACCGCCACTCCACAGCTTCAGAGCTCTTTGTCCCGTCGGCACGAGCGCTCATCACAACACGGCAGGGTGGGAATGAGGAACGAGGAACGTTGTTGTCACTTCACGCAGCAGCTTGATGGAAGCTGCAAGAGTGCAACGCGGACGACACAAATATCGAAATGACTATTTGTTGGCTGAGGAAATCACGGTTAATTTGCCAATCAATCCAGAGAACTGAAAACATGCACTCCTGCCGAGAGCTCACAGTGAGTCCTGCAGGTTACTGAGAGGGGTGGAGCCCTCACTCTGCAGTACAGGAAGAGTGACACACAAAATGAAAACGGCAATTACCCTGAACAGCAGAGTGTGTGTGCGGGGGTGCTGCAGGCTTCTGCGCGTGGGGTGGCAGCGCTGCCACGTGCTATGTCACATTCATTTACATCAAATTGTTTAAATAGTCCACTCACCTCAAAAATCATCACGTGTGCGTGTGTGTGTGGGTGTGGGTGTGGGTGTGTGTGCGTGGGTGGGTGTGTGTGTGCGTGGGTGTGTGGGTGTGTGGGTGTGTGTTTGTGGGTGGGTGTGTGTGTGGGTGGGTGGGTGCGTGTGTTTGTGGGTGGGTGTGTGCGTGGGTGGGTGGGTGGGTGTGTGGGTGGGTGGGTGTGTGTGTGCATGCGTGCGTGGGTGGGTGTATACCTCTCTCTTCAGTCAATGGTGCATCATGAATCATGCTGGGAAGGTTTTATTTATTAACTTTTTACTTTTATCATTTGGATTTCTATTAAGTAATTTCACATTTATAAGTTATATTGTCCTTAGAAATGTCCTTGCACACTGCCCCAACAAATGGAATGGCTTTTTATTCAATATTGAATAAATAAATATGCATATGAAATAAATAAATATGGCTCTGAATAAAACAGATATTAATAGCAAGGAAATAATTATAATAAAAGTGTGGAATACATGTGGAATTATGAAATAAAAGTCCCCTGAAATAAACAATTGTAGTGATTTGAAAAACGTATTGTAAATATAAACCTATATTGGCTAATTTACATGTTCATATTTACTGTACATGCAATTATATATATGTATTGCCTCATTTATGTAGTCAGAATTTATTCCATAGCCATATTTATTTCTTCATTAATCTATTTCTTTATTTAATGTTGTCTTAATGGCATCCATAGATAAACACCAACAAACACCAACATTGTGTCTTCGATGCTGGTTGGCTGTTGTCGGCTGTTGTCGGCTGTTGTTGGCTGTTGTCGGCTGTTGTTGGTTGTTGTCGGCTGTGTTCGGCTGTTGTTGGCTGTGTTAGGCTGTTGTTGGTTGTTGTTGGTTGTTGTTGGCTGTTGTTGGCTGCGTTCGGCTGTTGTTGGTTGTGTTCGGCTGTTGTTGGTTGTTGTTGGTTGTTGTTGGCTGTTGTTGGTTGTTGTTGGCTGTTGTTAGTTGTTGTTGGCTGTTGTTGGTTGTTGTCAGCTGTTGTCGGCTGTGTTCAGCTGTTGTTGGTTGTTGTTGTCGGCTGTTGTTGGTTGTTGTTGGCTGTTGTTGGTTTTTTTCAGCTGTTGTCAGCTGTGTTCAGCTGTTGTTGGTTGTTGGTTGTTGTTGGCTGTTGTTGGTTGTTGTCGGCTGTTGTTGGTTGTTGTTGGCTGTTGTTGGTTGTTGTCGGTTGTTGTTGGTTGTTGTCGGCTGTTGTCGGCTGTTGTTGGCTGTTGTTGGCTGTTGTTGGCTGTTGTTGGTTGTTGTTGGCTGTTGTTGGCTGTGTTTGGCTGTTGTTGGCTGTGTTTGGCTGTTGTTGGTTGTTGTTGGTTGTGTCTGGCTGTTGTTGGTTGTTGTTGGCTGTTGTTGGTTGTTGTTGGTTGTTGTCGGCTGTTGTCGGCTGTGTTCAGCTGTTGTTGGTTGTTGTTGGCTGTTGTTGGTTGTTGTCGGCTGTTGTTGGTTGTTGTTGGCTGTTGTTGGTTGTTGTCGGCTGTTGTTGGTTGTTTTCAGCTGTTGTCGGCTGTGTTCGGCTGTTGTTGGTGATTGTTGGCTGTTGTCGGGTGTGGTCGGCTGTTGTTGGTTGTTGTTGGCTGTTGTTGGTTGTTTTTGGCTGTTGTTGGTTGTTGTCGGCTGTTGTCTCGTGTATTTGGCTGTTGTTGGTTTTTGTTGGCTGTTGTTGGTTTTTGTTGGCTGTTGTTGGTTGTTGTTAGCTGTTGTTGGTTGTTGTCGGCTGTTGTTGGTTGTTGTCAGCTGTGTTCAGCTGTTGTTGGTTGTTGTCGAATGTTGTTGGTTGTTGTTGGCTGTTGTCGGGTGTGTTCGGCTGTAGTTGATCGTTGTCGGCTGTGTTCGGCTGTAGTTGTTTTTTTTCGGCTGTTGTTGGTTGTTGTCGGCTGTAGTTGGTTTTTGTCAGCTGTTGTTGATTGTTGTCGGCTGTTGTTGGTTGTTGTCGGCTGTTGTTGGTTGTTTTCAGCTGTTGTCGGCTGTGTTCGGCTGTTGTTGGTTGTTGTCGGCTGCTGTTGGTTGTTGTCGGCTGTTGTTGGTTGTTGTTGGCTGTTGTTGGTTGTTGTCGGCTGTTGTTGGTTGTTGTTGGATGTTGTCGGATGTGTTCGGCTGTTGTTGGTTGTTGTTGGCTGTTGTTGGTTGTTGTTGGCTGTTGTTGGCTGTTGTTGGTTGTTGTTGGCTGTTGTCTCGTGTGTTTGGCTGTTGTTGGTTTTTGTTGGCTGTTGTTGGTTTTTGTTGGCTGTTGTTGGTTGTTGTTGGCTGTTGTTAGCTGTTGTTGGTTGTTGTCGGCTGTTGTTGGTTGTTGTCGGCTGTGTTCAGCTGTTCTTGGTTGTTGTCGGCTGTTGTTGGTTGTTGTTGGCTGTTGTCGGGTGTGTTAGGCTGTAGTTGATTGTTGTCGGCTGTGTTCGGCTGTAGTTGTTTTTTGTCGGCTGTTGTTGGTTGTTGTCGGCTGTAGTTGGTTTTTGTCAGCTGTTGTTGATTGTTGTCGGCTGTTGTTGGTTGTTGTCGGCTGTTGTCGGGTAAAGCTTCTTGATGGCGACCTTTCTTATTCGATGATACGTTCAATCCACCATTGGGTTGGATCTTGCTGTTGTTGGAGCAGTGTGCGCCTTTATGTTAGTCTGGTGAAGACATAGCTGACATAGACAGAGCTGCTTTCTCCCCAGGTTCTGATCACATCTGTGTTGCTCTGTTGAGTTTGTGAGGTTATGTGTGTGATGAAATCACTAAGCATGTCTCTCTCTCCCTTTCTCCCTTTCTCCCTCTCTCTCTCTCCCCCGCTCTCTCTCTCTCTCTCTCCCGCTCTCTCCCTCTCTCTCTCTCTCTCTCTCTCTCTCTCTCTCTCTCTCTCTCTCTCTCTCTCTCTTTCTCTCCCTCTCTCTCTCTCTCTCTCCCGCTCTCTCTCTCTCCCGCTCTCTATCTCTCTCTCTCTCCCTCCCTCTCTCTCTCCCGCTCTCTCCCTCTCTCCCTCTCTCCCTCTCCTCTAGGACGGCATGGGGAAGCTTCGCGTCACTAAGGAGGGTGTGCGTCTGGAGGGGGAGTCGGAGTTCCTTCATCCCCTCTACGTCAAAGAGATCCAGTCACGCAGGGTGAGTCATGGAAAATTCATTTCTTCCAAGACTTCCTCCTGACAGCAAAGTATTTAGTTGAAAGGGACATGATCATGCTTAGGCAGAGGATGCATGCACAAACACACACTTACACACACACACACACACACACACACAGAGACGCACATGCACACACACACACAGGCACGGACCCACACACACACACACAGGCAACCCCCCCAGGCATCTTCAGAGAAACAATGGGTGTGTGATTCTAATGGGGACGTATCCAAGAAAAGTGTAATAAAACCAAAGGAAAATGGAGAAGACGGTTGTGTCGACTAGTATAGAGCTGCCCAGGCTGCTTCCACCATTTTAAGTTAATCTAATTGAATTGGTAATACACGGCTGCAATGTCCAGTTTTGTGGCCGCAGTGACAATATAAATGCTATCTAACATGCTCTCTGTTGGGGAAGGGAGCCGTCTCTGGGTGCGAGGGAAAGATAATTTATACAAAGGCTTATTAAATAAAGGAAAGAAAGTTGTATGATTTGTCCTTGACCTTAGTACTAGGATTTATTTTTCTATGACAGTAGGACAATGTGGATATGAAGTGGATACGAATGTATGAATGGTGTGTGACTGTGTGTGTGTTTGTGCGTGTGTGTCTGTGTGTTTGAGTGTGTGTTTGTGTGTGTGTAGGTGTGTGTGTGTGTTTGAATGTATCTGTCTGTGTGTTTGTGTGTGTGTGTGTGTTTGTGTGTGTGTCGGTGTGTGTGTGTGTGTTTGAATGTATCTGTGTGTGTGTTTGTGTGTGTGTCGGTGTGTGTGTGTGTAGGTGTGTGTCGGTGTGTGTGTGTGTTTGAATGTATCTGTGTGTGTGTGAGGATGCATGCGTGTGTTTGTGTGAGGCTTTTTGTGTCCAGCAGCACCCATGTCTCTTTGTGAGTCTCATGCGTAACAGACTAGCATGTAGTTCCGGCCTGAAGGTGGTTCAAGGTGGAGACTAGCATGTAGTTCCTCTAACGGCCTGAAGGTGGAGACTAGCATGTAGTTCCTCTAACGGCCTGTAGGTGGTTCAAGGTGGAGACTAGCATGTAGTTCCTCTAACGGCCTGAAGGTGGAGACTAGCATGTAGTTCCTCTAACGGCCTGTAGGTGGTTCAAGGTGGAGACTAGCATGTAGTTCCTCTAACGGCCTGTAGGTGGTTCACTGTAGAGACTAGCATGTTATTCCTCTAGGTGGTTCACTGTAGAGACTAGCATGTAGTTCCTCTAACGGCCTGAAGGTGGTTCAAGGTGGAGACTAGCATGTAGTTCCTCTAACGGCCTGAAGGTGGTTCAAGGTGGAGACTAGCATGTAGTTCCTCTAACGGCCTGAAGGTGGTTCAAGGTGGAGACTAGCATGTAGTTCCTCTAACGGCCTGAAGGTGGTTCAAGGTGGAGACTAGCATGTAGTTCCTCTATCGGCCGCTAGGTGGTTCACGGTGGCGACTAGCATGTAGTTCCTCTATCAACCTTTAGGGGTTTTGTGGGAGTTGGAAGCAGAATGTTCGGTTAGGATCTCGGTGTCTAGTTTGCTTCATATGATGTATTTTGTGTGTTCCTGACAGTTAGATGTCATTAAAGAGTGATTTAGTAAGAATGTTGCTAGGCTTCGCTGTAGACTCCTGCGAGGCGGCCATTCAAGTCCTGCCCTCAATGTGCCAAACATGGATTGTTTATGTGTGCGTGGGCACACACGTGTGTGTTTCCAGCTGCTTGTGTGCCAACTCTGTGCGGCATGTCAGCAGGATGTGGGTGCCTGAGGCCCATCAATCATTCCCACCACATTGTGAGGGTCTAGGGTCCCGTGTTCACTCACCACCCCCAGCCGCCCCAGTCCCCCAGCCATGTGATGAGAGGACCTGGACCCCCCCCCCCCCCCCCCCCCCCCCCCATGTAGGGCAAGCCATGTCACACTGTGGACGGGTGCATGGATGTAGTGGGTTTATAGTATGTGTGTGTGTGTGTGTTTGTTTGGGGGGGGGTGTGTGTGTGTGTGCGTGTGTGTTCATTTGGGGTGTGTGTGTGCATGTGTGTTCGTTTGGATGTGTGTGTGTGTGTGTCTTTGTTTATGTAAGTGTGTGTGTGTGTGTGTGTGGGGGGGGAGTGGATATTGTGTGTGTGTATGTCCGTTTGTGGGGGGAGATTGGAGTGTATGTTTTTGAGTATATGAGGGAGACTGTGTGTGTGGGAGATGTCTGCGTGCGTGTGCGCGTGCGTGCATGTGTGTTCGACACACACCTACGTTGCCGTGCACTTGTTTGTCTGCGGTTCCCCTCCGTTAACACACTGAAAGCAGGGAGGATTCTCTTCAATTTCCCTGAAATGAACACCTCATTGACCACACCACAGGAGACACGCCGGCTATTCAAACACAACAGAACAGAGGGGGCCAGATGGATACATTGAGACCAACAACACAATGGATGGATCTTTTGGGATCTTCCCCTGACTCCTTTCACAGAGGCGTCATCGACTCCTCTTGACTTATGTTCACTAGTTTTTATTATGAGCAGACCCATAATAATAATGAAGTTGTGAGTGACACCTGTGTTTGTCCCACGATGATGCCACCGTGAATAGGGTCTGATGCTACTTAATTGTCCAATTATGTAATTGTCGATAACGTAATATCGACAATCGAATTTGACCAATTGCGTGAAAGTACAACCAGAAAGCAAATATTTAATATCATGGTGTCTTAAATACATAAAATACCCCCCCAGAAATGTACATGTCCCATGTAGCATGGGGTCTGTGTCTAACAAATTTAATCCACACACTCTCCCCATTTTTTTTTTCTTCAGAAGCAGCTGGTGCGTGTCACAATTACTGTAAAGTATAATAGGACAAAGCTGTAATCTAATTACAGGTTTCTATCAAGGTTGCATGAGGGGTGGCCAGCATACACACACACACACACGTACACACGCACACGCACACACACACGCACACACACACACACACACACACCTACAGGAACTAAAACACCAGGGATGTTTGACCGCGTTTGAATGTCATTCGCTTTTCATCTCCATGTTAGACTCTGCGTAACAGATTGCTGTTCGTCTTTCACAGTGAACTGCTTTCCATGAACTGCTTTAGATTCATTAGAATAGTTTATTATATTCTGATACCGCTCATTTTTCTCAGTATATTGACCTTCCCCCTTAGCCTTGCACTATCGCCTTTCATTCAAAAAAGAAAATCCTCACATTTAAACTAAAACCCTCCTCTTTTTTTCTCCATTGCGTTGAAGAAATGGTCTTTACAATGGCTAACTAGCTTAGCTGGTAGCACACTCTAGATATGTCCTATAGGCAACCCAAATGATGCTCTTTAACTTCCCCATGTCTCATGCTTAAGAAGTCTTTCTGTACTTCCCGGAACAGTGAAAGAATACGTACGTTTCTACATTTTGGCATACATGCACCGGACTCATTCGGATCTATGAATATTCTGTTTAAGATGAATGTTTATAAGGATATATGTGAGCCAGAGAGAGGAATCTAGGTTACAGTTGTCAAATACAGCTTTACTAAGCTTCAAGGAAGGGCTTCAAAGACACATACATGTCTGGAGTGAAGAAGAGACGTGCTATATAACTATGGGTCTGAAGTACGGCTCTCTGAAGAAAAACATTCATGTGTTTTCTATCACATCAATGCAGCAAACGGTTCTTATTCAAGATCAGTGTGTCTTTCAGCAAAACAAAATACAGTGTTGTTCTGCTTAAATGCTTTTTCCGCATTATTACAAAAATTGGAGTGAAGAAAAGTGTGAGCCATAATAAGGCTATGTTTGTCTGCCTCTGAATAAAACAAGGAGCAGGAACATAGAGAGAGGGGCTGGGAGGCTGATGAAGAGGGAGGGAGAGAGTGAACTGATGGAAGAAGAGAGTGAAGTAAAGAAAGCAGATAAAGAAAACTGTAAGAGGAGATAAGACAGATGAGTATAAGACACAAATGGGCAACGTTATGAGATAAAAGGATTTAAAATGCTATAGGGGCTATAGGATAAGCCATCAAACACAATAATTAGTTGATCGATTACCCCCCCCCCCCCCCCCCCCCCCCCCTCCGAGTCCTCGTAGCCCGGAATGAGTAGATCGATCGCCCTGGACAACTCAAATAAGTTGCTTTGTATTCGTTCTGAGTGAAGTTGAACGATCACCGCTACATTGTGATGTTGGTCAGTAAGTCTCAAAGCCGAGTGTCTCTGTGTGTGCGTGTGTGCAAGCATCTGGGCCTTGCTTATGTTCCTTCACGCGCACGCCTGTTGCAAACTGGTGTGCATTACTAGGGCTTGCTGATTGGCTGAAAGATGAGCCTCATGCCAGACTTGCCTCAGAACATGCTGACATGAACAGCATGTTCTTATTGTTAAAGTTCATATCCACTTACGTTCAAGTCATTTTGGTAATGCTGCCAGCATCAGCCTGGTGGCAACCCATGTTTGTGTGGATCGAGCTGCCTGTGTTCTCGTCTCTGTACTCTCCTATGTCCATTAAACCGGGAGCGGAAAGTTCTCCCAGGCCTACCCAATAGTCTCTCCGACGTTTTTGTCCATTGAAGACATTGATGCAGATGCACTTTTACTGTGAAGTTCAGCCCAAGCCTCAAGTACGAAGTCAGGAAAGAGAGAGGACACACCTCTGCCAGAATGATCAGCAGGCGATATACTGGTCTGGTCTTCCAGTGAGTGTTATGGACAAAGAGAGACAGACACTAAGAACACAAAGGTGAAAAAAGAGAAAGAAAACATTTTATTAATACTTGAAGACTTTGTTTGACCACTTCTTAGATGTTTAGATAACGCAGCAAGCATTGTATGACTACAGAGTCCTGAAACAGTTGTTGGCGTCCTCTATTCTGAAAAGCGGGCTAAAGAAAGGCAGCTGTGCTAAATGGCTCCCCCTACAGGTGGTCATGATGAAGTGTTTACTGGAGTACAGTTGTCTTCATAGTATCTCTGATTCCCTAAGTGGAAAGTAGTTCCACATGTATATTTAGTGTTCCTGTGGCTTGCTGTATTGTGGGTTCTTAAGTGGCAGTGAGGAATAAATGCTTTTAAATGCAACGATGAATATGAAAATAATGTTTACACACAAATTAGATTCAGCGCATGGCTCTTCCTAGCCTTTGTTCTGTCGACAATGGGATAACTAGCTTTTCCAAACGGTTCTACTTGAATTATTCAGGGGGAGTAGGCGACTGGGAGCCAGGACTATGGAAAGGGAGGGAGTGAGATAGAGAGAGCACATTTGGAACCCATGCTAACTGGTTCCAAGTTAATTTGGCTGGCTCTCTTGTAATGGTACCTTTGGAGCACACACACACACAGACAAACGTTGGCCCATAATCATGGGAGCGCGCTGGTTCAGCATCAGCGTTGTAATAAGATGTAGTACAAGGCAGCCATCTTTCAACGACAGCAGAACACTAACGAGCTTGAGCCCATTAGACCAAATAACAAATCTCACAGTTCACCTTTAGAATGCACTTTAGAAGAAATGCATTTTGGGTAAAAAAAAAAGAAAAGACTGGCAAAGTGGAGGTTGGCAGCAGAGAAGAGAGGAGAAGATGAAGTCTCCTCCTGCTATTTACAGATGTATTAGGCCTCCACACACACACACACACACACACACACACACACACACACACACACACGCACACACACATCCACACACACACACACACACACACACACACACACATACACACACACACACTAACACATCCACACACACACACACACACACACATACACACACATGCACGCACATGCACGCACACTAACAAATCAACACACATGCACATTGATATGCATTAGAGGCTGAGACTGAAACACAAGATACAGGCACCCACACAAAGTAACACACACACACACACACACACACACACATATACCATTAATATGCATATAGGCGAGCACACACACTCCTGCAGGAAGGCACACAGACTTTGCATAATCACCCTCCCCCAGCTGTGCGGCGTGGAGGTAAATGGGATGGCTTCCATGGAGCGTAAATACAGACCGGAGCACACTTCACCCACCAGCAGAAGCACACACTCCTCTGAGGGAGGGAGGGAGGGAGGGAGGGAGGGGGAGAGAGGGAGGGAGGGAGGGGGGGAGGGAGGGAGGGAGGGAGGGAGGGAGGGAGGGGGGAGAGAGGGAGAGGGAGAGGGAGAGAGGGAGAGGGAGAGAGAGAGAGGGAGAGGGAGAGGGAGAGAGAGAGAGAGAGAGAGAGAGAGAGAGAGAGAGAGAGAGAGAGAGAGAGAGAGAGAGGGGTCATGGAGGAAGGTATGAAGTGGAAGGGGTGAGGAAGGTGCAGAGCCAGGTATGTGATAAGATTGTGTGTGTGTGCGTGCATGTGTGTGTGCTCGCGCGCGCGCGTGTGTGTGTGAGAGTCATTTTCCGGAGAGTTTTGACCGATTGCTGTGAAATGCAATTTCTCTGTTTTTCTCAATCCTGATGATGCTAATTTAGATGTACCATATTTGACATAACAGCCTGGATTAGCATATGCGCTGAAGGGGTCAGTCTGACTGTATGCTGGTATTATTTCAATCTAGCGTAGCAGTAGACATCATAGTTATTCAGCCCAACCGCCGAGGCCAAATCCATTGACGTCTCAGCGGTTATTTTGGCACAGAGTTGCCCTGTTTAGCTTCTGAGGTGAGTTTGAATGACGGGTTTGAAAATCTGTTTTCTGTGCGTTTGTGAATGTGTGAGAGAAAGAGACTATCGACAGAGCTCCGACAGACAGACACACACACACACACACACACTGAGTCTTGCCACTAGGCCCCTATAATTGTCCCCATTGGGAGTCCATGACGACCTCTTACCTTCACTGGAGAAACAGATACTCTTCTCTCTCTCTCTCTCTCTCTCTCTCTCTCTCTCTCTCTCTCTCTCTCTCTCTCTCTCTCTCTCTCTCTCTCTCCCTGTCTCTCTCTCTCTCTCTCTCCCTGTCTCTCACTCTCTTCTGTCTCTTTTCTGTCTCTCTCTCTCTTTTCTGTCTCTCTCTCACTCACTCACTCTCTCACTCTCTCACTCTCTCACTCTCTGTCTGCATGTGTGTCTCTCTCCCTCCCTCTCTCTCTCTCTCTGTCTGTGTCTCTCTTGCACTTTCAATGTGGAGCTGTCCTTGTCTCTCCGTCTAACTGTAGCAGTAACATCAGCTCTCAGAGGACCGGTGCTGTGACGGTGTAGAGTGTAGAAGAGCTCATTCACACACACACACACACACACATGCACACGCACACGCACACACACACACACACACACACACGCATGCATGCACACACACACACAAGCACACACACACACACACACACCACACACCACACACACACACCCCACACACACCAACACAACACACACACACACACGCACATACACGCACACACACACGCACACACACACTCTCTACAGCCTCCTATGAAATGATAATATGTCATTGCCAAACTAACTCTCTCCCACTGTGTCAACTCTCTCTTTCCCTCTCTCACACACACATTCTGATCTACCATTAAATAATACTATGTCATTACCAAACACATCCTCAGACACACACACAAACACACACACACACACACACACACACACACACACACACACACACACACAGGGGACCCACAAAGGCTTTATAAGAAAGGGAACAGTACACATAGTGAGGTGAGACTGGAGAGGAGGGGATTGTGTGTTCTAACTATTCCTTTTTTTGATTGATTGTTACTTTCCTCTCTCCCACCTTGTCCATGGTCCCCCGCGGCCGCTGGGCTAGCTGAGGTTGTCCATCTGTGGCGCGGTAATTGAATGGCGGGAAGTTCTTCCGCCACATTAGGCTCTCGTGCTCCGTGGCTGGCCCTATTGATTCGGACTCGCCGCTCTGCTCAACATTTTGTAGAAAAGTGTAAACTTCAGGGGGTGGCCAACTCTAGTTTGTATCTTAGTATTGATACAGCCTCCCCCCCCCCCTCCCCCTCCATGGCAAGTTGAATGCTTATAGCTGCTCGCAACGTTTCCTCCTTGGAGAATTACAACATTGGTTTTTAGGTCAGTCCCTAAATGAATATTATATCGTGTGTGGTGCCCAACAGGACATAACGTTTTAGACAAAGCTGCAGAGTTGTTCAGGATTGTTTATAGCCCTGTAGCCTTATTATAAGAATCATACTCCTTTCATGTGAAGCATACATGAAACTCAGGCAACATAATGAATACATTTTTTTACTTTTATTAAAAAACTAAAATTAAAAGTGGAATGATTCAAATGAATGCAGCGCACGGCGAGATTCCAGTGCATTCCAGCGCAGTGATTCAGTGACTGTGAACCTGTTTTCAGACACCAGAGACGATAACCCGGAAAACACGGGAAAACAAGTTCCATCACAGTGGGCGACCTTGATTTGAATACCGTGTCGCTCCCCAGCGGGAGGTGCGAATAGTAACCACATCAAATACAGCTCGCCTGCGGGGGGTGTCGGGGGGGGGGGGATGACTCGGAGGCGTCCCAAGGAGCTTGAGCTCTGGCTTTTGTCCTGTTGGGATGTTTGGTGACAAACGGGAAAAAAAATCCAGATTCCCAGGCGCTTATAGGAAAGAAGAAATGTTTTCAGGCGAAGTTGAGGGGTGGGGGGATTCGTACCCCAGTAGCTTTTGATCTCTCTGGCGGTGGAACGTTTCTGTTACGACAAATATAATCCACCTTCTAGACGGATGGCTTTGAATGGAATCCTTCTTTTTCAAGGCTCCATCGCCCTGCTGTCACAAATAAACGGCTGATCCAGGGTCTGAATCAGGAGTCTACTCTTCTCATCTATAGCAAGATCTATATTGTCAATTTGAAACAACAAGCAACCATCCCTACCATGGCGTTGTGCTCTCCTTCTTAGCTGCAGTCATGCTTGCTGCTGTAAACATGGTGGACCCAATAAGGCTGGAGCATAATGAATCATGAATCGCTTTGGAAAGAGATTTGATATTGTTTCTTCGTAGACGAGCAGTGTGTCGAAAGCTGTCAGAGATATTAATAGTCCAAACGGCATGCTAGTTAATTTTCTGCAATCGATTTGGATGTTTTGTAATAAACAGCACTAAGTGCTCGGAGATTCCAATTCCCCACCGCTGTGCTTTGAGCAAGGCATTATGATGCCAGCCAGCATTGTGGCTTCCTGCAGCAAAGACACTCACACGCTTAGCACATCTTTGAGATGACCAAGGGAAATAAAGCAACAATTACCTCCCAAGATCCTATCTAATTGAATGCACTAATTTCACGTCTAATCTCATAAACTTCAAATCCACTTATTTGTTCCGCCGCTGTGTCCTACCAGTTTGATGCGCAGGTTTCTGGTTTCTCTCTCCTTGTAGCTCGGGATCCCCCTGCCCTTCTTTCTCCCACTTTATCACTACACTGCCACAACCTCTGGTCCCTCGACTCCCCAAATACAAACATAGAAGAACCCAGACAAGGGCACTTCATTTCAGCAGCATGTCACTCCTCGTGGTGTCCTCGCTAGAGAACCCAGCCCCCCCCCCCCCCCCCCCCCCCCCCCCCCCCCACACCACCTTCAGAAAACACTGCCTCCACCACGCGAGCGTCTGTGCAGCGAGGTATGGAATGACTCCGACACGCTGTCTGCGGTGATATGTCACCACGCGCAGAGACGGGCGAGCCACCACGCATGAAAGCACCGGGGCTGTCAGCCACTCGGCCCCAGACAGACGGATGCTACATGAAAGGAACAGGAGGAGACCACCGCTGCTGTCCATGGCCCACACATTAGAAGTAAGAAGACAAGCTTGCGTGGAGAGCAAGATGTCTATAGGAACAAGAGATTGTGTGCGAGTCATTATTATAATTTTTTTTACCTCTGTGTGTTTTCTGTGTGTGTGTGTGTGTGTTTTTTGTGTGTGTGTGTGTTGTGTGTGTGTGTGTTTTGTGTGTGTGTGTGTGTGTTTTGTGTGTGTGTGTGTGTGTGTGTGTGTTGTGTGTGTGCACCAGTCAACTGAATGCACCTCATAATTGTACCCCCAGTTCAAATTGAACAGCATTCCTTTAAGAGGACAGGAAGTAAGTGAACAGTTCCTCGGGGTGACGTGGGGGAGCAGATTATGAATCCCTAGCTCGGAGAGATCATTCCATTCTTCATCTGCTGAAGGTCACATCCTCATCGCAGCCATGGTGACGCCACGTATCCCCCGGCGATACAAAAAGAACTGAATGGAGGAGACGTAAGCGCCTGTCGATTGAGGCTTAAATGAAGGCAGGGGGACGGAGTCGTCTTGCCTCCGTGCCGCTCTCACTGGGAGGCGGTGCCCCCCACCCAGAGTGAGCGCTTTACGGTCACGCCTGATGATGTCACGGTGGCGTGGCTTGTTGCTGCTGTAGGGCATCTGTTCCCTCGAGGGTTCATCTGCGCCACGCTGGAGAGGGTGGCCACTGTAACATGCGTGACTTCAGTGTGATGGTGATACCTTGTTAGTCGAATGTTTTCTTTCAATGGCAAGTCGATGCTGCGTTACATGAGATGACTCAGAAAAGCCTTTCATCCAAAGCGACTGGATACATTAGCAGTCAGCCCTCATGCTACATTGTAGTCTACTTCAGCGCAGACTGGCTAAAGCTAGAGCGCTATGTTTTGTTTTGGGGGAGTGGCTAAAACTAGAGAGCTAGTCATGTGTTTTGGGTGGAGTGGCTATAGTTAGAGAGCTATGCTGTGTTTTGGGGGAGTGGCTAAAGCTAGAGAGCTAGTCATGTGTTTTGGGGGAGTGGCTAAAACTAGAGAGCTAGTCATTTGTTTTGGGGAAGTGGCTAAAGCTAGAGAGCTATGCTGTGTTTTAGGGGAGTGGCTGAAGGGAGGGGTGGGATTTCTTCGGTTGAAGAGTTTCCAAATCTCGCTTACTTTAGCTGGTTCCTCCAAAATGCCTACCCTAGCTTAAATGGGTTGAGTCACTTTCATATTGCCAAAAAGTATGGGAAACCATTGAGCAAACCAACCAACCATTTGAGCTTTTTTTTATATGCCGAGGGTGAAATGTCAAAACGTTAGATTAAGACAAAGGTTAAAGTACGTCAACGTTTTGTGAAAGGTCCACTTTTTAGAATGCCAAGTAGTGGGTTTACTTCTAATAGAAAAGGATATGTGATATGATACTTATCCCAACAAACAAGGATCACACAGTTAAGACTAGAGGTGGAGCAGTTTGACGTGTCGCCAAACTAAAGACTGGACACGATGCCTCAAAGTGTATTTTGTCATTCCAGACTCACTGTGACATTTGACTTGATGTGTATGAGCATCCTCATATTCCCGCGTTGCCCCAATAACAATTAACAATCATTGTGTTTTATTATCAGCACTTTCATTTAATTGAAGGCCCATATGTGAGTGACTCAATCCCCTCAAGTCTGTTCTGTTTGAAATGGCTCTGCAATCTCCTTCTCTCTTCAAAACAAACAAAACACCACCAATGAGCCAAGCAGCTCTTTTACAGAGACAATTGCACTTGTGGGAAAGTAATCTTCAAGCTGGAAGGCAGCAGTGTTTCCACAGCACTCCTTGTGGAGGCTCTGAGAGTGTCGACCGCGGACATCCTCACCGGATCTAAACATGGGGGAGACGCACACATACAGGAATAGAAGATCACCATATCTGGCGTTTACAGCTTTTGGTTGGGGTTTGTGTTTCCTCCGTGTAGCTGACACTTGTGAATGCAGACCTGTCAATGCCTCAAACTCCCCATGTATATTCCTCCAATAGGTCAAGCTCATCCAAATGGTTGAGGCTGAATCTGAACTAAATCCCTGAACTGCAATCATGTTTTTTTGACTGGTTTAAATCTGCCTGCTCCCAAGTTGTGTTATAGTGATCCTTTTCTGTTCCCTGTGTAGGCCCCTAACCACCAAGTTCATCCATCGTACCATCCTCTCTCTCTGTCGCTCTCACTCTGTAACGTCAAAGTATTCAGATACAGCCAACCCTGGGGAGAGTCAGGGTGCCAGAGATGGAGCTGCATGGTTACTGTGGGGGGACCTTCACACCATGGTTAGCCTGTCTCCCCTACTTTGCATTTCTATTTTTAGTCCCCCATTATGTCAACTCTCCCTAGCCTTAGCGGTGAATGCTGGAACTTTTTAGCGTTAAAAGTCCTCTCTCCTTGCACACTGCCTGTCAAAACAATCACAAATTCAAGCATCGAAAAAGAAACATTACTGCATTATTTGAAACGAATTGGATCCCTTGGTTTCAACACTTCCATGGAGAAGTGCCTTTTTAAACATGGCCTTCTTTCCTTCATAATGGAGTCAGAATACACCCTAATCTGGGGCCTTCTGTCCTTCATAATGGAGTCAGAATACACCCTAATCTGGGGCCTTCTTTCCTTCATAATGGAGTCCAAATACACCCTAATCTGGGGCCTTCTTTCCTTCATAATGGAGTCAGAATACACCCTAATCTGGGGTTCTGTGCAGTAATTGGTGTACTGATCAGGCAAGGAGATAGTTCTCTACGTAATGGGCTTATCTTTTTTGCTTGGAGCGAGTTTTAATGATGGCATCATTGGAGGAAGGAAGTCTTCAGACTTGGGGAGGAAACGAATGGAAGGGAATATTTTGGTGGAAACGAGGCGCTCTCACGGTTTAGCGAACAGGAATATAAAGCAGTGTGTGAAATCCTAAAGAAATGTGTCGAGCTTAATGGCCTTGTCGAATGTCTAGCGTTATCTTAAGGCGTACAGTCTGAGAAAGTTTCTGTGTGAGTGACGTCACACTTGGTGAGGGTTTTCCAGCTGCATTGCAAATGGTGACTCATAGCAAGATGACTAATAAGGGAATACAATCCATGTTTCCCAAAGGAGCTTTCTGAGCTGAGATGAAGTCATTCCATGTGTCACCTGGTCTGACCACCCTGCACAAGGCCGCTATATCCTCGCTATTCTTTCGATAGAGTGATCAATCTCCATTGGATCACGTCTCTGTTAAAAAAAGACCCATGTTTATAGAATAAGTATTTCTACTACTTGTTTTACTTTCGCCATGTTCTTACGCCTTCACTACGGGGACTGTTAACTGGCGTCCAAAGCTCATAGGAAGTAAGAGAATGGAAATTGTGTTGTGGAAGACCGGGATGAGGCTGCAATTCATGACCCTCTGTATGCCTAAAACACTTGGCCTGTCTCCTGCACCCCCCCCCCCCCCCCCCCCCCCCCAACCCGGGTTCATGTGTCTCCATCGCTGCTCTCCTCCCCTCCATTGTCGCGCGCCTTGCCGGAGGCATGTAGGAGACACGCAGGTGGCGAGGCTGTCCTCGCTCGAGTGTGAACCAAACCAGGCAAAACCAATCAAGCCAGCGCGCCATGACTAAGCCGGTGCCACGACAGCCATGGGCAGCGCGCGCACACACACACACGCACACACACTCACACACTCACATACACACACACACACACACACACACACACAGCGCCACAGCGACCCATCCGACAGTTCATTAGCCAAAGAAACTAAGCTTTTCCTTGTGTAATAACCACTACGACACTCATCTGTGTAGGGGGCCTGGGGACTGCCCCCCCCCCCCCACACACACACACACACATACACACACATACACACACATACACACACACTCACTCACACACACACACACACACACATTTACACATGCACACACACACACACTCACATACACACACACACACACACACTCACGTACACACACTCACGTACACACACACACACACACACACATACACATGCACACACACACTCACATACACACACACACATACACACACACACACGGCGATGGTACGGAAGCACGCTTGTAGACACAACGCTAACACACACGTGCACATACAGAGAGAAAACAGTGGTGTTGGTGGTGTCACCATTTTGCTAAACTAATAAACAGAAACACACGCCTGACTGCCTCTCTGACCACAGGGACATACAGGACGCACGCTGGACATGCTGCATGCTAAGTGCACATGCAGGTATTACTATGCATTCATGGGTTGGTTCCACAGAAACGGTCATCACCCATTGCATTAAATAATTACAGGTGGACTTTGAAATTAATTACCTGGACCTCTGTGTGATATCATGGTGATGAAACCTCAGTGACACACTGCACTCTATAATGTCTGCACACACACACGCACACACACACACACAACACTGTAATGTGTGCACACACACACAACACTGTAATTTGTGCACACACACACACACACACAACACTCTGTAATGTAAACACTCAAACAAGCACATCTCTATAATGCACACACACATGCACAACTATATGTGCACACACATATACACACACCCTCTCAACTCTATTATCTGCATACAAACAGACACAGAACTCCATGATGTGCACACACACACAGGCACAACTCTAGAATGTGCGCCATCACACACATACACACACACAAACACACACACACACACCGCACAACTCTATAAGGTGTGCACTCACAAATGCACGCACACCCCAGCACCCCAGCACCAGGCAGTCATCTGCATGCCAGCGATGTGACACAGCACCTGCTCACATCTTCCAAGAGCCACACAAGGAGTCACTAAGGACACATACAGAGGTTGAATTAATTAAAACTATGCAGATCATTCTCTCTCACAGAGTACTCCAGCCTTAATTACATACCGGACTCATCTCGCAGAGAGGGGGGAGTGTGTGAGGAGAGACAGAGGGTGTGAAAAGAGGATACAAAAAAGAGCAAGGCAAGAAAAAGCTCCCCTTATCTCTAGTGTACATTAGCAGCCTGCCGTTGCTCCTAGCACAGTGGCTTCTAAATGGAGCAGGGAGGATGGGAAGGCAACGAGGGGAAAAGGAAGGAAAGAAAAAAGGGGGAAGGAGAGCAAGCTTTTTATTCACCGTGTTCATGTTAGTCAACACATTTATATGAACAAGTCTCCTGAAGTCGCAGCAGCTGAATATGGTGACTTGACTATCATTACTGGCCACTGTGCTCTTGCTGGCCATATTACATTTGGATCACTTGTGCTACAAGTAAATATATTGTGAAGATACATAAGCGATATGTGGCCCTGTCACATAGAGTACTGGCGTAAGGTGTCAGTGATCCATTTGACAAAGCTTGGTAGGGGATGTCCTTGTGTTATGTTCACCCAAGCGCTTGCATTGTTCTTTGACCAATTCAGAATCAAACCAGCATCCTTCGTCCGTATGGAGGCTCTCAAAAACACTTTAATTTCACCTCGCCTTTGCAAACAGGCCTCCCCTCTCTCCCATTCTTTCTCCTGCTCCTTCCCCTTCCCTTTTCTCTCATTCTTCCTCCTCTCCACCAATCACAAAGACCCATCATACTCATGTGAACCCTCTCGATGTATCAGGGCTGTCGCCACTGGATAATAACAGGCTGGTCCGATGCACCATCAGAATCTTCTATGGTAACAACATATTGCCAAAATGACTTTCTACTGAACATAAATCAAACAATCCCTGGATTGCTTCTTTCACTAGCTAAGCTAAGGAGAAAATGACGTCACAAATTTAACTGGACCACCATGGTTTCAGTACTATGGTAAAAACCTAGAATAGAGGTTTGAAGATTGCTAAAATAACAAAAGGTATTTGAACAATACTTGTATACGAACTCATCCCAATAACCCCAAAACGGAATAGTGGGTGTCCCTCTGCTGGTATTCCTGTACACGCATCTCCAGTGTTCCCATCATCGCTCCACTAGGGCACTTAAAGCTGTAGTGGACCCAACATAAATGTTTTGGTTTTAAACGTGCCGATATGTCTTATTTGATCTTTAGCATTGTAATCGGTGCCAGTGGTTCCAGCCTTTGACTTTAGGTGTACCACCAAAGCGTCATCAAGACCCACGCGATGTGCAGTGGTAAAATAGATCAATACACATGCAGTGTCAGAGCAAAGAGTGCCAGCGCCCGCTCATGCTCCCAGTGTGTATATCTAGCAAACACAAACGAACATAAAACACAAACGGAAACAGAACAATGGAAAACATATGATGGCATGCACAAAGTGACACCATTTTCAAAATAGTACAGGCCATAGTCAAATATTGTAGTTCATTTATTTTCATTTCTCCAGGGTCCTGACTACGGGCAGACACGCCTCCCTCCGTCCTAGAACCCTAAGCCCAAAACACATTTTTCAAAATCTCATCGCGTTTGAAGCAGAGGTGAAACAGCTGTGCTTTAACATTCCCTAAACGCATCGAGCCTGCAGGGTGGTTGTGTTCCTTTGGGAATCCTAACATTAAAACAACCACTACCTGTGTCAAGGCAAGTGATCGACGCCAGGTAACCTCCAGGCCAATCCTTTCTTGGACAAAAAGGACCCTGCTGGACAGCTGTAAGTCGACCGGGGAGGGATTTCTTCTTGCGGACAGCATGTCCCCAGCACTTTGTCCTGTAACCTGTTCCCTACCGTCCATCATCCCAGATGATGTCATCAACGCAATCATCCACGTGTCTGTCCTTTGGGTGCAATGATCATCTCTGTGAAGTGTTCCCAGTATTTCAATGTCTGTTTTCAGACGGGATTCTCAATATCTTATGGTTCACACGGTTGTGATCTTCTTGGTATGTGTGAGTGTGTGCGTGTCTACACCATTACCACCTGATGAGACACTGCACTGTCCAGTCCGCCGTAGCCATCAATATCTGGCCAAGTGGAGCACCATGCGAGACCTGAACCGCGATCAAGGCCATGTAACTACTAGGGCATCAGGCTTCTTTAACTGTAGCTGTCTAATGGCCAGCCTCGCTCCCTCTCCACCAGGCGAAAGGCTTGGAGTAAAGCTAAGGCTAAGGAGTAAACATGCAACAACAACAAGTAAATGCGTAAATGCAAGTCAGATGCGTACTGTCATTTAGATGGAATGGCTAATTGGCATTGCTTGGTTGGCACAGATGGTCTTGGCATCTTGAGAAAATGTCCCTGTGAGTTGCTCCCAGGAATCCAGTCCCAATCGACAGAAGCAGAAGGGACCGTTGCCACGATATTGTTCATTCAAAGTTCACCAATGTAATAACATTCAGCTTCTCAACGTCAGAAATACAATCAATGCACAATGAACGATGCCATTCATTTATGAGTGACAGTAGTGAGCTGACGCCATAGCATTTGCCTTGAAGAATTGAAGCGTCGCACATTTTTTGTGGATATGGTTTGGCAGAGCAAGCGGACGTGGCACAACACGGGCAGTGGAGCACCTTCCATTGATTAGTGGGACCATGTTTCCCAGTCCAACGCAAAAGCCGATGGAAGGCTCATTAAACGTGGTTGCTCGAAGGCTCCACTGGAGCTAAGCCGTTGGAATAATTAAGCCCTTAGAAAGAAACTTGAGCACTCCATATGGGAGAAGTGGACAGGAGGGGGAGGCTGCTTATTGCTTCAATTTCACAGCATTTAGTCAGCCCATGATGTAGACGACAAGAGGAATATTTATTTAGTATTAAATAACTACCTATCGTTGCAATTGTGATGAGGATGAATCACATAACGACATGTGAGTTAGCGTGACCATGCAATGAGTGAACAGACAGATGGCAGGTTTGAATGGACAGTAGCACTGGAACACATCAAGAAGCTCATTATACCCATATGATAGAGGACCTAAAGGAGAGGTAAGAAAAGGAGAGGACTACAAGACAGAGAGATTATTTAAAGGACTTAAGAACTGCGCATAATACTAAGATCAAAAGGATATGTAAAAGATCATCAGGTGGTACTTGGGCCGTCTGGAAATATTACATGGAATGAAAGGCAGTCAAAAGAGCAGAAGCACAGCAGAAGGTCAAACAAGAACATATTAAGTATATATATCCTGAGTCATCTCTGGTATCATCCATAGCTTTCTAGATTTCTCTCCGACTGCTGCATTTAAACAAGGGAGGGGGTATAGAACCGACATCTTAAAACAAGGGAGGGGGTATAGAACCAACATCTTAAAACAAGGGAGGGGGTTTAGAACCAACATCTTAAAACAAGGGAGGGGGTTTAGAACCAACATCTTAAAACAAGGGAGGGGGTTTAGAACCAACATCTTAAAACAAGGGAGGGGGTTTAGAACCGACACCTTAAAACAAGGGAGGGGGTATAGAACCGACATCTTAAAACAAGGGAGGGGGTTTAGAACCAACCTCTTAAAACAAGGGAGGGGGTTTAGAACCAACATCTTAAAACAAGGGAGGGAGTTTAGAACCAACATCTTAAAACAAGGGAGGGGGTTTAGAACCGACACCTTAAAACAAGGGAGGGAGTTTAGAACCGACACCTTAAAACAAGGGAGGGGGTTTAGAACCAACATCTTAAAACAAGGGAGGGGGTTTAGAACCAATATCTTAAAACAAGGGAGGGGGTTTAGAACCGACAGCTTAAAACAAGGGAGGGGGTTTAGAACCGACATCTTAAAACAAGGGAGGGGGTTTAGAACCGACAGCTTAAAACAAGGGAGGGGGTTTAGAACCGACATCTTAAAACAAGGGAGGGGGTTTAGAACCAACATCTTAAAACAAGGGAGGGAGTTTAAAACCGACAGCTTAAAACAAGGGAGGGGGTTTAGAACCGACAGCTTAAAACAAGGGAGGGGGTTTAGAACCGACACCTTAAAACAAGGGAGGGGGTTTAGAACCGACACCTTAAAACAAGGGAGGGGGTTTAGAACCACCAGCTTAAAACAAGGGAGGGGGTTTAGAACCACCAGCTTAAAACAAGGGAGAGGGTTTAAAACCGACAGCTTAAAACAAGGGAGGGGGTTTAGAACCAACATCTTAAAACAAGGGAGGGGGTTTAGAACCAACATCTTAAAACAAGGGAGGGGGTTTAAAACCGACAGCTTAAAACAAGGGAGGGGGTTTAGAACCGACACCTTAAAACAAGGGAGGGGGTTTAGAACCAACATCTTAAAACAAGGGAGGGGGTTTAAAACCGACAGCTTAAAACAAGGGAGGGGGTTTAGAACCAACATCTTAAAACAAGGGAGGGGGTTTAAAACCGACATCTTAAAACAAGGGAGGGGGTTTAAAACCGACAGCTTAAAACAAGGGAGGGGGTTTAGAACCAACATCTTAAAACAAGGGAGGGGGTTTAGAACCACCAGCTTAAAACAAGGGAGGGGGTTTAGAACCGACACCTTAAAACAAGGGAGGGGGTTTAGAACCAACATCTTAAAACAAGGGAGGGGGTTTAGAACCAACATCTTAAAACAAGGGAGGGGGTTTAGAACCGACACCTTAAAACAAGGGAGGGGGTTTAGAACCAACATCTTAAAACAAGGGAGGGGGTTTAAAACCGACAGCTTAAAACAAGGGAGGGGGTTTAGAACCAACATCTTAAAACAAGGGAGGGGGTTTAGAACCGACAGCTTAAAACAAGGGAGGGGGTTTAGAACCAACATCTTAAAACAAGGGAGGGGGTTTAGAACCAACATCTTAAAACAAGGGAGGGGGTTTAGAACCACCATCTTAAAACAAGGGAGAGGGTTTAAAACCGACAGCTTAAAACAAGGGAGGGGGTTTAGAACCAACATCTTAAAACAAGGGAGAGGGTTTAGAACCAACATCTTAAAACAAGGGAGGGGGTTTAGAACCAACATCTTAAAACAAGGGAGGGGGTTTAGAACCGACAGCTTAAAACAAGGGAGGGGGTTTAGAACCAACATCTTAAAACAAGGGAGGGGGTTTAGAACCAACCTCTTAAAACAAGGGAGGGGGTTTAGAACCGACAGCTTAAAACAAGGGAGGGAGTTTAGAACCAACATCTTAAAACAAGGGAGGGGGTTTAGAACCACCAGCTTAAAACAAGGGAGGGGGTTTAGAACCAACATCTTAAAACAAGGGAGGGGGTTTAGAACCGACAGCTTAAAACAAGGGAGGGGGTTTAGAACCAACATCTTAAAACAAGGGAGGGGGTTTAGAACCGACAGATTAAAACAAGGGAGGGGGTTTAGAACCGACAGCTTAAAACAAGGGAGGGGGTTTAGAACCGACACCTTAAAACAAGGGAGGGGGTTTAGAACCGACATCTTAAAACAAGGGAGGGGGTTTAGAACCAACAGCTTAAAACAAGGGAGGGGGTTTAGAACCGACACCTTAAAACAAGGGAGGGGGTTTAGAACCGACATCTTAAAACAAGGGAGGGGGTTTAGAACCAATATCTTAAAACAAGGGAGGGGGTTTAGAACCGACACCTTAAAACAAGGGAGGGGGTTTAGAACCGACATCTTAAAACAAGGGAGGGGGTTTAGAACCGACAGCTTAAAACAAGGGAGGGGGTTTAGAACCAACATCTTAAAACAAGGGAGGGGGTTTAGAACCGACAGCTTGTGAGTTTGAACCAATTTCACGCTTCTCTACTTTTTTCTTTTTCAAATAGTTTAGGTATTTGCTTGGACAAGTTTAGCAATAAAGTTTGAATTGGGTAAGTTTGGCTCGGAGGGGAACTGCAGCACACACTGATATAAAGGGATCTAGGGGCCCTCTATCACAGAGGATCCTAACTGGACCCTTCTCCCCACATCACTAAGAACCCAATCATCGCTAGTGAGTGAATAGCCAAGTATAGTCTGCTCTTCTGCAGACCTGCACACAGACACACTTGTTTGCCGTTGGTTGACAGAAGACACATTTTAACATTACCTTTAAAGCTCTGACGAGAACCATTTTGTCCCATAATGTCCTCGGGAATGATCAGACCATATGTGGCCATTCACAGCAAGGACACACATTTCTTCTGAAAAGGCGGACAATTTCTGCTACAGCTCTTTTGCTTTCAAACGGCCCTTGCAATAAATAGAAACCCCCCAATGTCCTCCAAATGATGCTTTAGAATGGCCTTTATTTGTCCTTAAGCACTCACCATTCAAACTGTCTATGTTGGAGCTTCTATCGGTGCATTTAGCCAGATCAATACTGGGCATAATACTGGCTGATCCAGCACAATGTCTTACCTGCCACAACACAGACATACACTCATTGACTTCCAAACAGCCAATACAAAATGGTGAAGGAGCCCGTTCATATTAAAACCTTTCTTTTTTAATAGACATCAAGCAATCAACACCTACCGACCGAAACAGCCCTTACAAGAATGAAATAATATATTTACTGCAGCCTATCAAAAACCAACGGATGATCTAAAAAGGGGATTGGGTTTAGCTGTTCTGTAATGGCCATGCACCTTCATGACTCTTAGTTTAACGAATTGTCTCATGATCTGTCGAAGTTGAATGTGTGCATAACACAAGTCATACTCTGCATCTCTAAACATGCATTACCCTTTGTCCTTCAAATAGAGCCGAAATGATACGCATTGAGAGTGTTGCGTATCGATGGTGTTCTTGTTAACACACATCCAGTCCTCTAGATGTCTCTGCCTTCATGCGGTCCAGGCCTTTATTCTGCGGCACGTGGTGCCTCCCCTGCCTCGCATCCTCAAGCCCAAAGTACGCGTCGCAAAAGACGTCGTTTTTGTCATTTCCGTTTCAAACGCAGGCTCGAGTCCTGTACCAAGCGGGCAAAACAACACAGGCCCATTATCATTTACGCTCGCCTGCTGTGCGCCGGTAAAACATGATTCCAGTTCCTTTTGGACCGCGCTACAAACCGCGCTACAAACCGCGCTACAAACCGGCATGCTGTTCACGCTCCGTGGGCTTGGGGCCTCACACCTCGCTCGTCTGGGTTCATTGGGGGACTGCATCTGGCATGGCTCTGTGGCTCCTTGGCTCTCGTGGCTCTCGTGGCTCCGTGGCTCCGTGGCTCTCGTGGCTCTCATGGCTCTCGTGGCTCCGTGGCTCTTGTGGCTCCGTGGCTCTCGTGGCTCTCGTGGCTCCGTGGCTCCGTGGCTCTTGTGACTCTTTGGCTCTCGTGGCTCCGTGGCTCTCGTGGCTCCGTGGCTTCGTGGCTTCGTGGCTTCGTGGCTCTGTGGCTCTCGTGGCTCTCGTGGCTCCGTGGTTCCGTGGCTCTCGTGGCGCCGTGGCTCTCGTGGCTCCGTGGCTCTCGTGGCTCCGTGGCTCTTGTGACTCTGTTGATCTTGTGGCTCCGTGGCTCCGTGGCTCCGTGGCTCCGTGGCTTCGTGGCTCCGGAGCCAGATGACAGTGCTCACTCTCTGCAGGGCGTTGGGCTGCAACTCCCTTTACACAAGTGAGGAGAGTTAACGACACATACACAGGAACACACTCACACACACAGGAACACACATTCACACACACAGGAATACACACTCACACACACACAGGAATACACACTCACACACACAGGAATACACACTCACACACACAGGAATACACACTCACACACAGGAACATACTCACACACACAGGAATACACACTCACACACAGGAACACACTCACACAGGAATACACTCACACACACGGGAACATACACTCACACACAGGAATACAAACACACACACACACGCAGGAATACAAACACACACACACAGGAATACAAACACACTCACACAGGAATACAAACACACACAGGAATACAAACACACTCACACACACAGGAAGACAAACACACACAGGAATACAAACACACTCACACACACAGGAATACAAACACACTCACACACAGGAATACAAACACACACACACACAGGAATACAAACATACACACAAAGGAATACAAAGAGAGAGAGAGAGAGAGAGAGAGAGAGAGAGAGAGAGAGAGAGAGAGAGACAGAGACAGAGACAGAGAGAGAGAGAGAGAGAGAGAGAGAGACAGAGAGAGAGACAGACAGACAGACAGACAGACAAAGGCTGTCTGCTGATCCTCAAGGTGATGGCTGGGGATCCTAGACTCAGGAACCAATGCTACACCATCACAGGACTGGTTGTACACAAATACCTTCCACACAGGTTACGTCAAGCTACAGCTATAAGTCACATCCTCCACGTTCAAAGAAAAAGAAACGAGGAAGCAAAGGAAACGCAGCAAAGCTGAAGAGGTTTTAGTTGTTTTATGGAACATATTTGGAACTTGTTACGCGTGTGTGGGGTTGTGTTTGTTTGTGTGTGTGTGTGTATATCATATGTGAAATTTAGGAAAAGCCGTTCAAAGTGTGAACTAAAAATGTCAGTGTCGGCGCGTGTTCGGATGGTGGCTGCTTTAAGCAGCCTCACCTGGCCGAGTCTGATTAAACTCTGGGGCTGGGTGAGGCTGCACACCTGTGGTGCACTGAGAAATCAGGGTGCACAGGTTAAGCCAGCCACCACCACACACACACTCAGGGAGAGATCTCCTGCATGGCAACATGGAGCACCAGGCCATGTAGCATTATCTACAAACCTTAGAATAAACCGGCTTCAACATCACCACCCTGTGTCCTGTGGTTAGAGGAGCCCAATAAAAGTCACCTAGGTGGTGTGTAGCATGCACATTGCTACAGTAATCTAATGGGTTAGAGTTGTGTTGGAGCAGTATTTGTCGATATTTGTCTACATGCATGTCTCACACTAAGACACCAACAAGGCGTTTCCCTTGTGTTTCTGCGGTCTGTGTTCCTCTTCCAGTAGCCACCTTTGGCTGGATTGACCAAACTGCAAACCTCTCTCTCTTTCTCTTGTCTCTTACCCCCGGGTTAAGAGATTTCTTACCTCTAAGGTTGGAAGCCAGGAAGGTCCCCAACATTCTCTCTCTCTCTCTCTCTCTCTCTCTCTCTCTCTCTCTCTCTCTCTCTCTCTCTCTCTCTCTCTCTCTCTCTCCATCCCATCTGCACTCTCTTTTTCCTTGCTCAATCTTTTTGATTAATCTGATGACCTCCCCTCCAACACACACACACACACACACACACACACACACACACACACACACACACACACACACAGTATCTCCAACTTGTCTTTCCCTGGCTCTCTTTCTCATCCGCGGTGCTGATTCATTGTGGGGTTATCGGCCCAGCACCCAGAGTAATGAGCCTCGCTGGAGCCTGGGGCCCGGGGCCTCACCAGACCAGCGGCCAGGAGCAGGCCCATTCCTCAGCGGGGCCCTGCTAGTGCCAGATCATAATTCACAAAGCCAGACGGACAGAGAGACGTCCCCATACATGTTGTTATTGAACAAGCATTATGAGCGCTCCCCCCCCCCCCCCCCCCCCCCCCACCCCAGTCTCTCTTCTGTTCCCACAGCATTTTAGAGTGGTTTCCTTGACCTTTGGCACGCTTTGTGTCAGAGTCACTGGTCTAATACTGGGCCTGTGGTGCCCCTTAGAGACAACGTTTAATAAAAAACCAACGCTAAGAACAAGTATCCCCAAGGGGAATTCAAACTTAAATAGTTGGCTATTGATCCGATGTGGAGAAAGAGGGGAGTGAATAAGGGAACTGCTTGATTAGCCTTCATCCAAAGTGTCCCAGGTGGACCGCGTTAGCTAACAACCTTCCTCCACGCTGCCTGTCTATCGGCTCCCCAGTAAGGGAAGCCAGACGGAGAGGTGGTTAGATATCCACCTGAGTAAATCTCCACATGGCCTTGTGCTCCTTAGCTGTTGATGGTGTGGTTCAAATGGTTTCCGTTTGTTTGCAGTACAGAAATAACCAGAATACGTTGCAGGAATGTAGAGACGGTTTCCAGGGATCAATTAAAGCGGGATGGACGAGTTGGAGATACGGGCTTTTATATGGTTTGGCGTGCTGTTCAGGGAGTCTTTGTGTTTCGGGATGAAAAATGAAGAGATATAGTCTGGCAGGCGCACGGAAAAACACAGACGTATTCTCCCCTGCAGGGAGTCTGGATTAATCGTTGAGATTGTCTCAATTTGGCATCTAGAGGATTGGAAGTAACATCCACACACCTGGTGCCCGCTGAAGTGTGTGCGCACACACACACACACACACACACACACACACCTCACAGTGGTTGGATGCTTTAAAAAAAGAAGACACTTGAGCAGAGAGCGATAATGGCATGCAGAACATGAACACACAAACAAAAAGCCAACTCATATTTACAAAGACAGCGTGTTTATTAGACAAGCTTTCCCCGGGCCAATTCCACATCCCTGCAAATAAACAGCGCGGAGCAAATTTACAGTGCAAAGAAGACGCTACCTCCATGTATTACTGTTGACACTGCAATCAGGATCACAATAGGGCTCTTAGAAGAATAAAAGTTGGACCTGGCTGTTCTTCCACTGGTGTTGATTTGCCGTTATGCTAGTGCACACTACACATTGATGCCCTTTGTTCCATCGCCATTAGAAATATAATGGTTCCTTGTTTTGACTTGACTGTCGTGGTGTGGTTATTGTTGAATGCAGCATATTATTTTAGAAGAAAGCATTTCGTTGTATAAACAGGGTTTCGTTGCCTCAATACAGCTACCTCAGAGATTTGAATGGTTGGTCTCTAACGTAAAATGCACTGCATTTAAACCTCTCTACGTCATGGCAGATCCTTTTTTCCTCAAGCCTTCACACCTCCTCAGTACAGTCTAAGTTAGCCCGTTCTATTGGGGCACTAAGCAGTCGCTTAGGACTCTTCCAGCTAGAAATGCCCCTGCGTACAACAATGCAAGTATGGACAGTGTTGCCAAGTGGTTAATTAGCCCCCTTACATGTGCTAGGACCTTAAACAAAATAAATCCAATGCCCACAAGAATTAGCTAGCAAGCAGTACTTATTTATTCAGTTATATGGCCATGGGGGGTGAAAACAACAAACGAGCTCAGCTCACCAACAAACACATCACTTATTTAATAGGCCTTTGCTAATTAGCTTGAATTAAAGGCAAGAGAGGGAAAAGTAAAGACACTGTGGGCACTTCATCACACACTGTTTTATCTCAGTTCACACACACACACACACACACACACACACACACACACACACACACACACACACACACACACAGTCGTGACTATAAACTGCTCTCTCTATCGACCTCTCAAACAACACTATCACTTCCGTATTATTCTCCATGGCTACATTTGGTTTGAGGCAAGTCCCAAAAACGACATTACATGACATAACACTTAAAGCAACACACAAATACCACTCAACAAAGGTCAAACTGTAAGAAAAGCACTTCCAGCGTACAGAGGGGGGAAAAGACTGAGCATGTTTTTTGTTAGGTCGAGGGGTTAACTGATATTAACTAATAATATTAACCTGGTGTTCCCTAATGGATGAGCAAGAATAAATGTCCAACTAGAGGCATGTGAAATATAAATAAACGTATTGTTGGTTCTGAACTTTGGGGGGTTACCATAGCAGGAAACCATTCAAACCCATAGACCCCATGCAGTCTGTGCTGGCGAATTCTGGCGGGTGGCGTCGACGACCTGTGTGTCACAATCCCATTTCTGGTGGATTATTAGTCTGATGAGGACCCCCCCCCCCCCCCCCCCCCCCCCCCCACGCGCCCGACGTTCCTCCTCCCCCGGACCTTCGGTGATGGCGATGACGCTCTTTGGAAATCAAGTGACGCACGGTGAGGTTTGCAGACGTTGTTCCCCTTGACAACACTCCTCCACCAGCGCCGCCTCCCCAAAGCCGCCTTCCCAGCAGACGCCCAACGCGGACCTCACGCTTGAAGGACAGCGCCGGTCTCGCTGAAGCAGGGCTCCTACAGTAGCTCCTTCCGATTTGCCACCGCTTGGAGCCAATCGGAGCAAAGCAGACGACGTGACCCGTGCCTGCCGCGGCCTTGCGATCGGTTTAGAGTGGGGATACAGTCTGTTGTTCAAAAGAGAGACAAAGACACGAGAAAATACTTGATTGATCCCCGGCGTGACTGTGAGTCCCACGGCAGCACGAACTGGAGGCGTACAACGAAAGAAGACATACGGTTACAGTAAAACGACAAAACGTTTGCAGAAAGGATGCCTTCATATATGCTGAGGTGACGGTCTGGATAGGGGTTGGTCAAACTAGCTGTACGGAATGACTTGCTTTTGCCCAGCAGACATTATCGATAGCATCGCTCGATTACTGAAACTATACCCAACAATATGCTACATATTGTCTTATGTTGTACCATTACATACAAGAGTCAAATGTGTCTAGGGACTATGCAAAGAAAGGTATGCAAAATACAACTAGAAAATAAAAGTGGGTTTAAAAGGTTGAGTTGTTCAGCTGGCCTCACCAAGCCATGGGTGACCACAGCCTCCCGGGAACAAATTACACCATCGATCATCCAGCAAATAAAATGCAGCAAGGACACCGGCCACAACAACAGCAGGTCACCGGTAAACACAATTAAAGTGTCATCAAATAGACATCTAATAAACTCTATGTTCAGGTTAAATATGAGCTTGATAATGGTGCTGTGAGTTTAAGTAAGTAAGTAATTCATAAACATAATTAACGTAAATAAAATAATATTAAATGCCAATAAGAATGGAATATACACCTTACCTGGAACCAGAGACCCATGGTACTCTTAAACAACCAAATATAGTTAAATATTATGGAATTTAAGTGTGATATGACAATGTGAGGCAGGCTTTTTTATATATATATATATTTATATATGTGTGTGTGTGTGTGTGTGTTAGTAAGGTGGGTTTAGTTGAATCAAGCAATGACTTGAGTTGAATCAAAAGCCCACTCCAGCAAGCAGACATTCTCATTCAGAGAGAAAGAGGCATGCGTGCCGAAGAAATGAACAAATTACATCTTTTGTAAGACACGAGTCCGTCTCTATTAACAGACGGACAGAGAGTGCCAGAGGGTGAAGGAAGCGATCACCCGAGAGCCAATCAAAGTCAAAGAGCAACGCTAAAGGCTTTCATTAGGGGTGACACTCAACAAACGAGCCAATCGCATCTCTAGCGGTGATGGAGGTGGGCGGGAACACCAGACACTTTTTCATTAGATGGTCAGACAGGCAATAATAGGGCAAGTCACCAGCCAGTTGGGGAGAGGAGCTGAAGATATTATTAGGGCCCATCTGGTGGTGGGT
This sequence comes from Lota lota, assembly GCA_026745465.1. Taxonomy (NCBI): domain Eukaryota; kingdom Metazoa; phylum Chordata; class Actinopteri; order Gadiformes; family Lotidae; genus Lota; species Lota lota. The sequence goes on along the minus strand of JACYXH010000690.1, from coordinate 3,337,554 downwards.
GACCCCGGGGCCATGGTGATCAGACACCAGTCCACAGCTTATTATTACCTGACTAATTACATTGAGTGTCTGTATTGATAATCATAGCAAAATTGAACTATTAGCTGCAATATACAGACGGCCGAATTATCATGTTACGGAGAGGGGTGGAAGAGAGTAGGAGGAGAGAGAGAAAGGGAGAGGAGAGAGGAGAGAGGGTTACATCAATAGATGTGTTTGCATGTGGATGTGTGTGAGATCCTATATATATATAAATACATACATACATACATACATACATACATACATACATACATACATACATACGTATATATGTACCATAGAAACCAAACATTGATTTAAAAGTAGCATGTGTCGATGTATCTGCCTAAACACTGTGCATACACGCTTTAAGGACTGTAGGAGAACTATAGTCCCTCAGAAGATGAAAAAAATCGATATACAACATACAATGAAAAAACAGTCGATAACGATAATTTCGAGGACAAAAGAACTGCATCCAAATGGTTCAGTCCTTACATCAATGAACCATCTCACGTTAGAAGATCTACACGAGATGCTGAGAACCTCAAACGATGGCAGCAGTGAAAGCCGCTCTCCGGTCTCTTCCTCGAATCCTAACGGTAATGAAACCATGCTGCTGCGTCACCTCCCGATTCCCATCAAAAGCACACACTGAGGGAGCAGAGAAGGCTTGAACAAGAAAAGTAAAGACAACGGCTTCACTTTAGTTTGATTCGATTTTGGAGTGACAAGGAGGTATTAGAAGACGCAATGCATAGATTGTTGTCAATTGTAATGCGTGTGCGCATGTGTGTGTGTGTGTGTGTGTGTGTGCGTGTGTGTGTGTGTGTGTGCGTGTGTGTGTGTGCGCGTGTGTGTGTGTGTGTGTGTGCGTGCGTGCGTGCGTGCGTGCGCATGCTTTTGCATGTGTGTGCATGCTTGCATGTTCATCTTACTGTTCATCCAGTATTTCATCTTAATGTGTGTATAGGCTTAGTAATTGCCATATCGTCTACTGCGTCTATGTTGACACATTCCGCAAGTCGCTTTAAATCAATTCTGCTGGAATGTGCGTCCATAAGAAGACCTCCATATATGGTGTTTTGACTTTCTTCATGGCGTGTTCCTCTCCAAGACACACAGACAGAGCAGCCGTCCTGCTGAACCACCCCCCGCTGCGTTGGGATCATTCAGTGCACCTTGACTGCACGCTTGCTACAGCAGTTTTACCGTTGACATTCTTGATAAATTCCTCCCTCCAGGTTATTCTGGCCTTCCCTGGCTGTTCAGCGTGTTTGTGCGTAGCATTGAAATACACCGTGGGAGGCGTTTAGCCATAAAGCCGGCAAATTAATATTCATGTCACAATGAGGGCAGCAGCAGCGCTGTGTCTCCCACCCCCCCCCCCCCCCCCCCCCCCCCCCCCCCCCCCAAATATGCTCACTCTACTCTGTGTCCTTGGGGAGGCTAAAGCAGTAGTGAATGCTGTACAGTGTACACAGTACATACTATGGCTAGTAAACAGTGTGCTTATTCAAATGTAATTAGACACTGACGATACACGTCACGTTTAAAAAAACTGCATTTGCTTTGAGAGTTATATCTATCCTGCACTTGTATCTGCTTGAATAAAAGGTGCTGTGAGCTATTATTCAGGTGTAATTTGTCAGAAATGCCATCACCCTCCGTCAGCTATTAGTGAGTGAAATGCGATGTGTGAATATCTGTTTTGAGTTGACTGCGTCTGCCTCTGTATGAGACATTTTAGACTGTATAGACTGCTCCCTGCACATTTACGACCAATCAGGGCCTTTCTTCAGTGATTGGTTCTGGGAATCAATCCGGCCTGTCATTCACAGGACAAAAAGGGTCCAAAGTGCTGAAGGAATCTATTTAAATCTTTATTTCATCTATTTTGTGAAATAAAGATGCAGGTTAAACTGTATTAATCCCAGACAGGAAATGCCAGACAGGACAATCGGCCACTAAGTATCAGACATGTGCAGTGCCACTGTGTCCGGATATCTGATCCTGTACTGGACCATCAGCACCCGCCAACTGGGTATCATTGAAACGTTGTGTGGTGCCGTCTTCCATCCTGCAGGATTCATAAAGGAGCTGTTGAAACACCTCGGGTTTTAGCCACCGGCGTCGGTATTACAAACAGACACATTAACACCTGCTTAATATGCGTCACCTATGTACAGCTTCCGTCCCTCACGCGCTTCATAGATTGAGATGGTAAACTAGAGGCGACCGAGCAGCGATCGGCGGGAGGTTTCCGAATGACGGAGCGCTGAACTAAGTGAACGGGACCGGCGATGTCTGCGCCCGCCTGGCCCGCTGAGTTGGAATAACTCGAGGAACATTACATCTGTCATGCTTTACAAAGCGCCCATCGCTCTGAACAGAGTGGAGAATAATGTACTGAAGGCCATCACACGCACCGCTGGAAATAATTAGTTAGTTAATACGCAAGTGAAAAAAAACACAGGGGCCATTCAATTATTTGAGACCCAGAGCTTATTTTTTTAATTTATTTGTTGTGTGTTGGTGTGTTTGTGTGTGTTGGTGTGTGTGTGTATCGACTTTACAGACTTTTTCAATTGCACCCCTGGTCATTCATGGTATTTAGATGTCTGTGTGTGTGTGTGTCTGTTGGTTTGTGTGTGTTGATGTGTTGGTGTGTGTGTGTGTATGTGTGTTGGTGTGTGTGCTGGTGTGTGTGTGTGTGTTGGTGTGTGTGTGTGCGTGTGTGTGTGTGTTGGTGTGTGTGTGTTGGTGTGTTGGTGTGTGCGTGTGTGTGTGTTTGTGTTGGTGTGTGTGCGTGTGTGTGTGTGTGTGTGTGTTGGTGCTTGTGTGTGTGTGCGTGTGTGTTGGTGTGTGTGTGTGTGTGTGTTGATGTGTTGGTGTGTGTGTGTGCTGGTATGTGTGTGTGTTGGTGTGTGTGTGGGTTGGTGTGTTGGTGTGTGTGTGTGTGTGTTGGTGTGTGTATAGACTTTTTCAATTGCACCCCTGGTCATTCATGGTGCTCAGATGTGTGTCTGTGTGTCTGTGTGTGTGTGTAGAAAGCAGGCAGTTAAAGTAAAAATTTGGTTCTGTTCCCATAAACAGGACCAAAAAAATAAAAAATCCACCCAAGACAGCATTGGAAAGAGAAAGCGAGATATTGTGGGGGAGAAAAAAAATCTCCATCTTGAACAATTTCCATTTGGAAGTCAATCCAGAATGTGCCACAATATTAATTTGGAGAAATCAACAAAGAAATTGGGTTACCTGTAAGCAATTCAAGCAAAATAAAAAAGCTATTTGAAATAGTGTGAGAGAGACAATCTCAAAAGTCACTTCTAGACTACAAGACATGAGTTATGGAGACAAAAGCAACACGCATCGCGAAGCACAACAACAACGCAAAATAAACATTCAAAAAAACATTGACTCATTAACATGAACACAATAAATGTCTACGAACTTGTCCTATTTAAATAAGGGCAATTTGTCTTACTCACATAAACAAACAAACAAACACACAAACAAAGCGCACACACACAGACACAGTGTCTGTTTGCCAGTCGAATACAGGAAGACCAGTTCCTCTAACGGCCTGCGGTAGGTGCAGGCGTAACGACCCGTCACCGTTTGAGTCCCAGCGCTGCGTCCACATGGTTGTACAGTCCAAGCTCCCCAGACACACACAGGCCGAGCAGAAGAACACTATCTCCGCAGAGTATTGGGGAGGGATGGCTCATCCAGGCTGCTTCACCACTGAGCACCGCCAACACAGATCACAAGGATGCAGGGCCACACACAGGCCAGAACATGACACCAAGACCAGGCAGGAGGAGATTACCATGGTGACCATGGATAGGGAGGAGGTTGAGGAGGAGGAGATTACCATGGTGACGATGGAGAGAGAGGAGCAGGAGGAGATGACCATGGTGACGATGGAGAGAGAGGATGAGGAGGAGGAGGAGGAGATGACCATGGTGACGATGGAGAGAGAGGAGGAGGAGATGACCATGGTGATGATGGAGAGAGAGGAGGAGGAGGAGATGACCATGGTGACGATAGAGAGAGAGGATGAGGAGGAGAAGATGACCATGGTGACGATGGAGAGGGAGGAGGAGGAGGAGGCAGAGAGGAACAGGGAAAGCAGGAGGCAGACAGGAAGATACGTGGCAATAATCTGGAAAAAGGTGTAAAATAAAAAAAGGTAAAAAGAACACGTAGATAGAGATGAAGAAGGAGGAGATCAGCCAGCCTCTGTTGCACTATGAGAGCAGGATAACGAAGTTATTGAAGAAGAAGCTTCATGCTGGGCTATTTTCTAATACAGGAGAGTATTCATTCAAGACCTTTGTATACCTGTCGTGAATAAGTGCAGTCTATTGGCATCAACTCTGCTTTTGTTGGGAAAAAGTTGGACCATAGACATCATTGATGAAGGTCTTGCGTTCTCCATTGGTGCGATTTAGAAAAAACGTCGTAGACAACTGCGTTTGTTTCACAATGAAGCTCTCTTATACGAGTTCCCCTTTAAGAATAACAAACATTATTGTGTTGGAACAATGAACTGTAACTTCATCCTAATTAAAGGGCAGACACAATTGCCCCTGAGGTCTTTTGGAAGGGAATTCCCAATCGTTTTATTCATGGCCATTAGAACGGCATCATCACTGTTCAACAGCTGAGGCTGTTGGGGGCTAAGATTGATTGAGGCTGTGTGGGAGTGTGTGTGGATGGTGGCTGGTTTAAGCAGCCTCACCTGGCCTGAGTCAGACTGATTGGAGTCTGGAGCTGGGCTGCACACCTGTTGCACATTGAGCAATCAGTGTACAACAGGTTAAACCAGCCATCTCCACACACACTCAGGGAGAGGTCTCCTACATGGCAGCATGGAGCACCAGCTGTTTGTGTCAACCTACTCAACCTTGGCAATAAACCGGTTCCAACATCACCACCCTGTGTCCTTTGTTTGGTGGAGCCCAAGAAAAGTCACCTAGGTGGAGTATGGCAGCCACCTAGGTGGCGTGTAGCATGGACGTTGCTACAGGTTGGTATTGGATAAAGCAGCTACTGGATGAGGCTGGTGTTTAATAAGGCAGCTACTGGATGAGGCTGGTGTTTAATAAGGCAGCTACTGGATGAGGCTGGTGTTTAATAAGGCAGCTACTGGATGAGGCTGGTGTTTAATAAGGTTGCTACTGGATGAGGCTGGTGTTTAATAAGGCTGCTACTGGATGAGGCTGGTGTTTAATAAGGCAGCTACTGGATGAGGCTGGTGTTTAATAAGGCAGCTACTGGATGAGGCTGGTTTATAATGAGGCAGCTACTGGATGAGGCTGGTGTATAATGAGGAAGCTACTGGATGAGGCTGGTGTTTAATAAGGCTGGTATTGGATGAGACATTTGGATGATGCTGTTCGACAAATTGTGCAATTTACACAGAGGAGTTTGCAGAATAACTTTTGATTTGATTTATGAATTTGTTTTGAATTAATGAGTAGTTATTATGTGATAGGCTTTTGTTTAACTGCTAATTAGAACTGTGTGTGTGTGTGTGTGTGTGTGTGTGTGTGTGTGTGTGTGTGTGTGTGTGTGTGTGTGTGTGTGTGTGTGTGTGTGTGTGTGTGTGTGTGTGTGTGTGTGTGTGTGTGTGTGTGTGTGTGTGTGTGTGTGTGTGTGTGTGTGTGTGTGTCTCTCTCTCGCTTTTCATGCAGCACAAATATTTGAGAGGGAAATACAGAATAGTTTGTGCGTCTGACTCATCACTGAAGGGTTGTTTGACCAGACAGGGGTGGAAGGCTTGATGGACAGCTTAAAGGAAAACTCTTTTTTTGTTTGTTTCCCCCCTCCAGGACAGCCCGTTGATACTGCAGTCAGACAGAAACGTGACAGTGAACGCCAGAAACAGCCTGGGACAAGTGACTGGCCAGCTCACCGTGGGTAAGAGGCACACACACACACACACACACACACATACACACACACACACACACACACATACACACACACACACACACACACACACACACACACACACACACACACACACACACACACACACACACACACACACACACACACACACACACACACACACACACACGAATAATAGAGAGAAATAGCATGATCTACAATGACATTGAAAATTGCTCTTCCCTGACAAAAAGTGTGAACAATAAGAAATCCATTCTAGAAGGAATGTAGGCGTAGTGGTTTTGATATCCGGCTTTATTGTGCTGTGTTGGAGATTGTGTGTGAGTTCCTCACAAGCATTATGCGCTACTGGGATGGCTGCTGTACTGGTTATTGCCGTGTCCTTCTGGATAGTATCACTGGCAGGACAGATGAACAAGCTTTCAAAGTTAAATGTGAACAACCACTAAACTCTGGGGTCACGCTCCTCTCTCTGGGGGTCAGACAGGCGGTCACGCTCCTCTCTGGGGGTCAGACAGGCGGTCATGCTCCTCTCTCTGGGGGTCAGACAGGCGGTCACGCTCCTCTCTCTGGGGGTCAGACAGGCGGTCACGCTCCTCTATCTGGGGGTCAGACAGGCGGTCACGCTCCTCTCTCTGGGGGTCAGACAGGCGGTCACGCTCCTCTCTCTGGGGCTCAGACAGGCGGTCACGCTCCTCTCTCTGGGGGTCAGACAGGCGGCCACGCTCCTCTCTCTGGGGTCAGACAGGCGGTCACGCTCCTCTCTCTGGGGTCAGACAGGCGGTCACGCTTCTCTCTCTGGGGGTCAGACAGGGGGTCACGCTTCTCTCTCTGGGGGTCAGACAGGCGGTCACGCTCCTCTCTCTGGGGGTCAGACAGGCGGTCACGCTCCTCTCTCTGGGGGTCAGACAGGCGGTCACGCTCCTCTCTCTGGGGGTCAGACAGGCGGTGCTGCCGGGGTCATGCTTCTCTCTCTGGGGGTCAGACAGGCGGTCACGCTCCTCTCTCTGGGGGTCAGACAGGCGGTGCTGCCGGGGTCACGCTCCTCTCTCTGGGGGTCAGACAGGCGGTGCTGCCGGGGTCACGCTCCTCTCTCTGGGGGTCAGACAGGCGGTCACGCTCCTCTCTCTGGGGGTCAGACAGGCGGTGCTGCCGGGGTCACGCTCCTCTCTCTGGGGTCAGACAGGCGGTCACGCTCCTCTCTCTGGGGTCAGACAGGCGGTCACGCTTCTCTCTCTGGGGGTCAGACAGGGGGTCACGCTCCTCTCTCTGGGGGTCAGACAGGGGGTCACGCTCCTCTCTCTGGGGGTCAGACAGGCGGTCACGCTCCTCTCTCTGGGGGTCAGACAGGCGGTGCTGCCGGGGTCACGCTCCTCTCTCTGGGGGTCAGACAGGCGGTGCTGCCGGGGTCACGCTCCTCTCTCTGGGGGTCAGACAGGCGGTGCTGCTGTTGTAGTTTACAAGTCACACGTTTACAAGAACGTAATCTCAATATGCACACACTTCAGGTTTTACATAACCACTTATGTTGCTATGCCTTCAAGAAAATACCATAAGTAAAATTCAGCTTCAATAAGTTTAATAAACAGAGAATACTTAGCCAACTTAACTAATCTGCTGTTATGAACCTCAGACCATCCCATTGAGCGCAGTATATTCATTTCCCCAAAATGTGTTGATGGAGATTAAATTAATTTTGTTTGGCCCTGTCTGCATGGACTTGCCACATTTAAATGGGTCCTTTTAACCGACAGCACTGAGTGATGTTTGTAATTAATTGGTAACTCTTTACATTAATGGTACATAAATTAACCATTAATAACATTCATTTTTGCTGTAATAGGCATGAACTGAGTTAATTTACATTTACTAATGTCTTGTAAACACAAATTCACAGACGTTAATGCATTATTAAGTGCATTACTATAGGGGTTAAGGTTAGTGTTGGGGTTGGTTACAGTTAGGGTCAGGGTTAGCCCTGTTAAATAATGTATACATTAATACCTTACTTAACATGAACACCATTTGTAAATTACTTCTAGACCATCAATTAACTGTTAGTTTATTGTTAATTAATGCTTATTGCGCATAATAAATTGGTTAATGTACCCTTAACGTAAAGTGTTTTCAATTAATTATATTCTTGTAACCATGGCCACTTCTGAAGACTGTATTTCCACGGAAACACACACATCGACACACAAACGTGTGTGTGCAGAACTTTTGACACTTTGAAAGTTTGAAATCCCAGCTGTGCACCCCTAGTGTGGAAACTCCTTGAAGCTGCCTCCGTGTGTGTGTGTGTGTGTGTGTGTGTGTGTGTGTGTGTGTGTGTGTGTGTGTGTGTGTGTGTGTGTGTGTGTGTGTGTGTGTGTGTGTGTGTGTGTGTGTGTGTGTGTGTGTGTGTGTGTGTGTGTGTGTGTGTGTGTGTGTGTGTGTGTGTGTGCGCACATTAAAGGGCTCTATTCCCCAAGGCATTAGAAGTACATATGCAATAAGAAGAAAATACCCAGCTTCACTCACTCCCCCTGTGCTGCCTTTCACGCGTCCTGTAAACACTGCTGGGCTGAGCGAGCAGCAGCTTTCAGCCTGGTGGGACCGTGCTTCTCTGACCCCTTGCTCAGCAGGCCAGGGACTACCTTGACATCCCTCTGCACTTAGCCGCTAGTGAGGTAGACGTGGGAGCAGAAGTTCTAAGGCAGCGTATGACCGCACCTGGTTGATTCCCTGAGGTGAGTGCATAGCAGGGGGTAGCAGGCCTACCAGGTTAAGTCAGGGATTATCTTGGCGCAGAGTCACGTTCTATTAATGAGAACTACATTCCCATCATGAAACAGGTGTTGCGTCGGCAGGAAAACGCCAAAGACTTTACTTGCAGATCAATAAGCAATCCAAATGTGGAGATGTGTGTGATGTATGTGATCAGTGAGCGACAATTACTCCAAAATATCCAATTTTTAGTTATCTTAAAACCAAAATGCTTTCAGAATACAGAGAGCTAGCAGTACGGGGGAATCTCTTTTGTGTTTTTCTTCAAGTCGAGGCCCATATTTGTTCCTGAAACACCCGGGTGGGTTTGGACTGCAGGGCCGATGCTTGATTCCCAGATATGAGATACAATTGCATTTGTTGACGTGAAAATGAGAATATGCGAAGCTGTCGGAATGATATGAAACTTTTCCCCTGATTTGTACCCAGAGCTTCTCCTGCGCTGGGAAACAATGGCTTACTGAGGACTGCACTGGCCTCTGCAGGGATATCCCATAATATTACTGCAGATGAAGCTACCACTCCACAGTCAATATAGCAATAAACACATACTTAGACCCAGACGTAGAGACATAGAGACCCAGACAACGTGTGTGTGTGTGTGTGCCCTACTCAGCCAAGCGAGAGGCGAGAAGTCCCACTTCATACCAAATCACTGTGTGTCACAGGTTTATATAACTGAAAGTATTGAGATAAATTTACTTATGGTGCTGCAAGCAAGCTTGCAGTACTGCTTCCAGTGATGTCTCTGAGGTCTAGCCGCTATATTGGGGTCATCTGTGTCAGGAGAGTCTGAGAGAAGTCACCGTCGAACCACAACACAATTACAAGAAGAGTCACTGTGTTGTGAGTCACCATCGACTCACTACACAATTACAAGATGAGTTACTGTGTTGTGAGTCGCCATCGACTCACTACACAATTACAAGATGAGTCACTGTGTTGTGGGTCACCATCGACTCACAACACAGTGACTTGTCTTGTAATTAGTCATGAAAAGCATTGAATGACCATCATGACACGGTGGTCGTGAAAATATATCGCCCCCGGAGACATAACCAAGGAAGAGGGTTCTATAGCTAAACGCTGTGCCATGATTGTTTGAAGTACCTTGGATCCAGTTCTGGATTTGTGGATCCGGCTCCTCAAAATGTGGCTTCCTAAAGTAGAGACGTCTTTAGTGCACTTCATTCTCTATGTGGATGTCAAAGTCATTGAAACATGGCATGTCAAAGTCCTAATCAAACAGTAATCATCCTGATATTTCTACGCACGCACGCACGCACACACGCGTGCACACACACAGACACACACACACTCCTTGTGCACACGCACCCACGTACAGTACAAACTGCTTTATTTTCCCTTCTTTGGCGATCACACTGCGGTTTTTATCAAACCCTCTCATCCTCTCTCATTAATCTGTTGAATTCCCCGCTGACCTTGTTAGGTTGTTCAGAGCTTACGCGTCCGTTCAACGTTTATCTTCCCCTTATCCCCACCTTATTTTGCTAATTATCTCGCCTTTTATCTGCAGCACCATCACTCACCTACTTTGGCCCACCGCTCAACCCCTTGTATCTTAAAGAGCCGATGTTCCAAGGTCTCATTTAAGACAAAGAAGATAAAAGGAAGCTTAAAGCGATATAAACTCATTATAAACTTTATGTAAAACCTAATTTGTCCACTCAGACCAGGCGCTCTCTAGCAGCAGTGAAAAAAATGCGCTGCATGCATGTTGGGATCCAGGTAAGACAAGGTGTTGGGCTCATACTTGTCTGCTCTGCACAGCGGATTTTGAGCATGTTTCTCCTCATCTAATTAGGGATTCAGAGTTCTGTCCATCTACAAGGACACTAACCCGTCCAAATCCCATGTGTCTTCTTTCTGACCGATCACATTGACTCCCGTCCCTCTCTGATCAAATCAATGTCTTTAATGAGGCAATTAAGAACACATAAGGGCCATAACGGGAGTGGAATGTACTTAAGGGGCCATCAACAGGCCAATGAAGTCCTACATAAAGTGCTTTTATTGTCATGTGTCCTCATAATAATATGCTAACAGCAGCCGAGGCTAATTGGCCTCACACTGTTTTGACTACATTATAAACCTGTCATCCGCTTCAAGGAATATACTCGTCTTCATTGCTTGTTCATATATGAATAATTAGGTTGCACCCGGTCTTCTGTGCCGGTGAGCCCACGTGTTATTTAGTACAGAAGTGCTCTGCATGGAGAATTAATGGGATGACAACACACTGCTCTCTGCCTCCCTTCCATTGTTGCTGCAGGCGTGTCCCATGAAGGCCAGCCTCAGCGCTGCAGAATGGCATTCATGGAGTTAGTTCAATTCATTCCCCTTTGGCAATTATGTGCTAGAATCTGCTGGCCAGCCGAATCGGAGCCTAACCAGCAGATCTGAATTGGGGAGTAGAACGTTGCAGTGTAAAGAAACGCATTGATGTGCAATCTGCCGCATCTCCCTTCAAAGTGGAAGGCAGCCCTTCCTAGTACATCACAGTGATGTGCGTTGCGTACCCTACGTACCTATGCCCTGTGCCGCTGGACATGCTTTGGTGAGCCAGTGACAGGTGTACAGCGGTGTGGATTTGAAACGCGAGACAACCACCCTGACTGATGCCCTCTGACTCACTTTCCACGAGGAGGTCCTGCAGCCCGCAGGATGGGACCGCCAGACACCGTGACTTGCTTCAGTGTGTTTGCGCACCAAAGCAGATGCTGCTCTGGTGCTCGGTGACTTGCATTCAGCGCAGACAGCAAAAGAAAAGTGCAGGCTTTTATAAAAAGCTCTGGTCGTTAGCCTTGTGATACAGGAGCTTGAGTGAAAGCGTTTCAAGTTGATCATCATCCAGAGTATAAGCGACACATTCAAACAGGAAGGTTCCTGTCGTTTTATACTCAACACGTGAAAGGTCAGTGGAAACACACTGTGGTAAAGGTTGGCCAATCGCAGGTTAAATATAATCTCAGAGATTCACCAACACGTCAACATACAGTAGATTAGTATGTACACCTGCACCTGACTATTTCAATCAGTGGGATGGTGCTGTAGAGAAAATGAGTTTTACTTGTTAAATCATCCCGGCACATTCAAACAACTCGCTCGCTTAGTTATGTGCGGTTTGTGCCACGATGCTCACTAATGAGAGTGCATACGGTGGTGCATTTTGGAAGACATTAAGGGCGCTATGCTAGAACTCTAATCAGTCAAAGTACATACCACAACTCCAGTCATTTAGAGAGTGTGTATTAGAACTCATTTAGTCACTTAGAGTAATTTGTGTACCTGTGTGTTCATGAATCATTTTGAACATCTCAAACTCCCACCTGTGGTGAATCCAGAAGCAGATGGAGCAAGAAATGTGCTTTGCTGTGCAGTTAACACCCCCCCCCCCCCCCCCCCCCCCCCCCCCCCCCCCGCTGTATATCTACCGCCCATTCCCTCCCTTCCAGCAACATCTCCGAGCGAGCTTTCCTGATTGGGGAGAGGTGGAGGACATTGCGGGCCACTGGCTAGATTAGGACAAGTCTCCTATGGCTTCAGTGGAGGAGCCTGGGTTTGATGTTCTGCTTCCACCACAGGAAGTGGTCCTCTGCTTCCACCACAGGGAGGGGTCTGCTCACACCAAGGAGGAACACATGCAATGTCTTTCATTTGCATTCATTTATTTACCCTTCTACAGCTTGCTTGTTGGTGCTTCCATATTACCTTTCTATTTTCATTCACTCTTTATCTCTTTCTTTCTTTGTGTCATTCCTTAACTCTTCCTCATCCATGCGTCTCAGCGCAGCCCTGTGTAGTCCGCACTGGACATTGAGGAACGGATCACTAGCTGTGATGCACGTTGTAGAGCACACACTGGAACTGCTGGTTACAGTGTCTCTGTGTGACTCTTCCTGTTCTTTTTCACTCTCTGCCTGATTACTACCAGCCTCTCGCTGCTCTCTCCGTCCTCCCACTCTGACTGGTGTGGGCCGGATTTGGCCAAGGAGCATGGCATTACATCATGAGTCAGGACGATCATGTTATATACTGCTATCAACATTAGGTATTGTGCAGCTTCTAAAAAAAAATCTCACTTATAGTAAGACTTGGAGCAATAGCCGGTCGATAAGTCTGTCCAAACAAGGGCGGTGACTGGAAGGCTGCCTTCAGCAAACACGTTGTCTCTAGCAGCGCTGGCCCTCATAGTCGCGGGGTCCTTGGCCGTCGAGTAGTCACATCTTTAAACAGGATAAGCACATGCTTTCATTGATGTTACAGTCTCCCCAGGTTTCATTGTTGTTGAAACTAAATTAGGCTTGTTCGATAATGTTTAGTGGCTGGCAAGTGGAGTCCCCCGTGTTAGACAGGTTTTTACAATAATGCCAAAGGCCCAGCAGCGCCCGCTCTATAGAGCCATCGCTCGGTCAATAGTCCAAAGAATAGGCCATTTACAAAGTACCCTGCCCTCAACAATGGTCTTACTGGGACGCTGATGACCACGATACATTCAACGGTTCAAAATGTCCCCAATGGACATTACGTATAAATTGCAGTTGAGAAGTGTAAAATGTAGAATCGAAATATATCAACGGTTAAGATTTAACAACACCTTTTTTAAATAACTGAGCACAGTTATTTATTTATAATGAATTATCCTAGCATTGCCTATTATTAATAAATCAACTTCAATTATCTTTGTATTAACAAGAAAATGTTGTAGCCTCTAAAACAGTATTCTGATACTTGGTAGTTACTATGAAGGATTAGGTAGAGGCAGGTGTCCTCTCTGGGGAACCAAACTCACAATGTTTGGCTGGCACTCAAACACCCTACCCAATAGTGCCAAAAATAAAAACACAATCATGTGTTTTAGTGAACGCATGAATGCGCTACATGACAGGATCCATCATCTCTAGCGATTTGTCTGAGATAACGAAAAGGGGGTGACAGTTTGGATTAAAAATAACTGCAAATGTCACCAACACATCTTAAAAATCCAAGTATGTGTAACTTTTCTCGTTATAAAACTGATTATGATTGTTAAATGTCACTTTGAAATGTTCCCGAATCCAGTGTCTTAGTAGAGTAGTAATTCCTTAATGCCCTTTTACTCATCAAGTCGGCTTCCTTCGTGCAGCGCTAACTCACGGTTACAGCCTCAAAGAGCTTCACAGGCCACTTTCATGACCCCCCCTAACCCCCCAAACAGCAAGGAGATACCGTAGGGAGGAACCCAGAAAGAGGGCTCCCTCCAGGCTTGGAGCTGCTTTCTTCGCCACGGCTGCTGAGAAAATGCTAATAATAGTTTAGGGCTAACGCATCTTGAATGATAAGTGAATAATGTAATTTGTGCGTCTGCCTGTCTTTGGGTGTTCCTGGATACGACTTGTCATCTCTTCAGCCTTCCCTATAATCAGATGTCCGTATAACCTCAGAAGGACATGATATAGCTAAACGGCTATGAAAGTTGTCTCTTGGTTGACATTCGCGATCCAGCTCATTCTATTTGATGCGTCAGCGATATTTATCTGAAGAGACCTCTAGGTCACTGTGCGCGTGCTTCTTAGCTTTCCTTATCGTAATCACCCCTTTCAAGGAGAACAGAGCCACCCAAAAGAGGCATTATTCTTCAAATGCTTCATTTCAAACGAGGCACAAGCTCATATGGATCTATGTGGAGGGTTATGAGGCCCATCTTTGACCTTAAGACCCCAGCTACACAGTGCTGGAAATACTTACACACTTAAAGAGGACCTATTATGGAAAATGGCTTAATCCTGGCCCTTCCACTTGTTCCACATGTTGTCCATGACTTTAGTGGAGGAAAACATCTGGAACTGGAAGTACCCGTGTATTTTTGGAGACTCGTTCTGAGGTTTTGTTCCAAACAGGTTAGAAGAGGCCGTTTTGGGAATGAGCATAATCTAGCCCCTCTCAGGTGAATAACAACTCCCGTTCCACACACAGCTGATGTTCTGCTGAAGGACGCGTGGAGCTCTGTCTGGGCAGCGGTTGACTGCGGCGTCCGAGAGAAAGTTTAGATTTTCGGACACTTATAGTATAACGCCACGGTGTGTGTGGATGGTGAAGCTCTGTCTGAGCAGCGATGTATTTAATACCTGTGTCCGAGTGAGGGTTACGCTTCCCGGACACCTATAGTATAACGCTACGGTGTGTGTGGATGGTGAAGCTCTGTCATTATCCCAAAACCCAAAAATTACAGGACAGAGGGCAACAGTTATTAAAAAAGTTTTTATGTTTGTGATAACCACTTCACGTCAGATTGCTTCCATGTTGAAGCTTAAACATGGAGCAATCACACGGACAAAACTTGCAGCAGAACTATTGCACTGGACGCTCCACTGGACGCTCCACTGGACGCTCCACTGGACGCTCCACTGGACGCTCCACTGGACGCTCCACTGGACGCTCCACTGGAAGCTCCACTGGACGCTCCACTGGACGCTCCACTGGAAGCTCCACTGGACGCTCCACTGGACGCTCCACTGGACGCTATAATGGAAGCTCCACTGGACGCTCCACTGGACGCTCCACTGGACGCTCACTGGACGCTCCACTGGACGCTCCACTGGACGCTCCACTGGACGCTCCACTGGAAGCTCCACTGGACGCTCCACTGGACGCTCCACTGGACGCTCCACTGGACGCTCCACTGGACGCTATAATGGAAGCTCCACTGGACGCTCCACTGGACGCTCACTGGACGCTCCACTGGACGCTCACTGGACGCTCCACTGGACGCTGTCCCAGGCGTCTATCGCAGCCCTTTTGTCCGGGCCAGTTCCATACTGCAGAGCCGCCGCGGCCATGGAAGGCCCAACTGACCATCAACACCCATGTGTGAGGCGATGGTTAACCATCGCAGACCCTGCATGCTCAGCTAGCACAGAGCTAGCTGTACTTCTTTATTGGGTCGTTTTTACGAGACAGGACTGCTGTCTGCTTCATGTTTCTGGTCCTTTGGTGTAGTCTCACAAATCAAACTTAAAAAGGTGTGGGTGTGTGTGGTGTTCTTGTCAGCCATATAGTTAGCCGGTGAGGACAGAAAAACCCACATTAATCACATAAAAAGTTGGCTAAATACTATTTTTTTAAAGTTAGGTAAAGATGATGTGCCATATGTTCCTAGCCCTGAGTAGACAGACATGCTCCTCACTTCTGTCCGTGCAGCTAATTAGCTCACGGACAGAATACCTACTGTTGTGTGTACGGTGTGACGCAATGATGCTGATGATGGTGCAAGAACCTGCTTCCTCTCTCACTCTCTCCCTCTCCCACTCTCTCCTTCTCTGTCTCTTTGTCTCTCTCCCTCTCTCTCTCACTCCCTCTTTCTTTCTCTCTCTCTCGCTCCTTCTCTCTTCCTCTTGCTCTCTCCCTCTCGCTCTCCCTCTCTCTCCTTCTTTGTCTCTCTCCCTCTCTCCCTCTCTCTTTCTCTCTTTCTTTCTTTCTTTCTTTCTTTCTTTCTTTCTTTCTTTCTTTCTTTCTTTCTTTCTTTCTTTCTTTCTTTCTTTCTTTCTTTCTTTCTTTCTTTCTTTCTCTCTCTCTCTCTCTCTCTCTCTCTCTCTCTCTCTCTCTCTCTCTCTCTCTCTCTCTCTCTCTCTCTCTCTCTCTCTCTCTCTCTCTCTCTCTCTCTCTCTCTCTCTCTCTCTCTCTCTCTCTCTCTCTCTCTCTCTCTCTCTCTCTCTCTCTCTCTCTCTCTCTCTCTCTCTCTCTGCCTATGACAACAGAGGCAGTTAAGAGATGGAAGTCGACTAGCTGGATCGCCAACCTGCTGCCTCCAGTTGGCATGACAACCACAAAATGGCTAAATAAGAAGTGCTTAGTTGGCTTCATCAGTGCAGTTTGCACATATATTTAGTTAATAGTTCCATTATTCTTTTGTTTGTTTTTTAAGACACCATCATTGTTTTGGTGGTTTATTTATTTTATTCCTGCATTTTGATTTATGAGTGATTTAAGATCTCCAATTGAACATTACTGTGAGTACAGTGAGAAACATATCAACTCATTTTAACATGCTGATATTAATAGTTAATACTTTTTGGCCCTTCAAGGCTCATGAGACTTAATATTTGAATAGATGTTTTTAATATTCCAAATTCAGGATCAGGGCCACATGACCTTCTCACAGCACCAAGTTTTAAATAAAGGCTTTCAGTCATCGTCAGGGTTGAATCATCCATTTCATTCAGTCATGAACACTGGAGTGCTTCAGTATGAAGGGGAGGTCAGCTCTTCCAGTTAGCATCCCACGACTGTACACCGGGCTCACAGCATGGGGTCTAGATCCAGAGCTATTGTTCATCATATCACCATGTGCACTCAGTTCTGAAGGTGTATAACGTGGATGTCTGAGCTCGCTCGACATTACTTCATCCATTCAGCTTGAATTCACTGTGAAAGATGGTATATGCTAATTGTGAACGATGAATTAGTATTATTGTTTGATTAGACCGTCTGGTGTTTGTAATTGTGATGGGCTCACAGCCCTTCATAAACACGTTGCACTACAATGTATTATTTGTTAACACAGAAGCCCTGCTTGATCTTTTGTTTTGGATGATGTTGTTTCAATTCGATTCTTGGCCAATCGTAACTCTTGTTCCTTTCCATGCTTTGAATTGTTCTGCTTTGAAGAACATTGGCAGTATGTGATTCATAGAGTCTTAATGACTTAATGGCAATTGTATTTGTTTTAGCTTGTGCCGGTCATGGGACATCAATTATTTTAATTTGATAGTGATTTAACTTTCTTAGTGAGCCATGGCTTCTTGCTGCCATATATTTCTGTGATTGGAAAGGCGAATCACATTAGGAACACAAAAGTTAATATACGTGGTTGCAGTGTGAACCTATGAACTAATTTCAGGATCTGAGTTTGTTCTGTTTTGATGCCAACTACAATTGAACCTGTAAGGGACTATAACGACCAAAGCATTCTGTGCCGTTGCCAATAGGCCTATCCAAACCTATAAAACATCCATATGAACTAGATGCCTATTGCAGCTGTGCCTTGCCTATCAAGTGAATCGTTCGGATCATTGCTTCAACAAGTTGAACACGGTTTTATATTGGCAGTGTGCCAGTGTTATGGTGAGAATAAAATCGAATTGTATGCCTCTTCTATTGATCATATTCTAGCTGTACATATATTTCACCCAGAATCACAATGATGAAGCAGCTCAACTAATTTAGGCAAATCAATCAGTGTTTGCAGAATTGGTTACTGATTTATTACAGTATACTGATCTTCTACTAAGATGATTGGAGGCAGAAACAATTGTTTAATATCAATTACATCATCCAATTAATGTATAAAATGCCTCTCCACATTCAACATAGTATTAGTCATGGATGTGGATCAACAATTCAAAACAAAGAGATAACCAGCCAAACACCACCAAAACCCAAAATTATTATTATATTTAAAAACAATGCAAGTCAATCACCCTCTCGATTTAATGACAGATGAGAGAAGGGAAACGAGTCAATGCTAATCAAGGATCAGACAACGCGGGATGCTCAGTGATCAGATGGTTAAAGACCAGATTCAAAGCCAGCCCTCACAGAGGGGCTGTCCCTGATCAAGTCCTGTGAGCTTTGTGAGTCCATGTGCAGAGTACGCCTTTTGGTCTCCATCCCGAGCTCCTGGCCTCTCTTTTGTTCACTGCACACATTGCGGCCATTCAGCATTCCTTGCTCTTGAGTCTTGACCACATGCGAAACACGTTGTACAGTACAGCATTAGATCGTTTCACTGTTTCCATTCCCCCCTCAACACTGACACTGGCCAAAGGTTACGGCAAGAATATGCGACAGCTAAACTAGGACGGTATGCTCCCAGTCGCATCACATGTCCTCTTCTGCACATGTAGCATTGGGTGGCGCGGCGTCGCAGCGCGCGTGTTTACGTGAGACCCCATCGCTCTGCTGAAGAAGTCACTCCAGTTCAGAGCGGCGTAAAGTATATCTCCACCCTCCCACGCCTGCTCCCCCGAAAAAGGCTTTCATTTCACATCCTGTTTCTGTCACTCTCTCGGCGTCTGAGCCCCGGCTACGCCCGCCTCACAAACGGCGGGTCCATTGGCTGATTTGAATGGGCTCCTTGCCAGCGTTGAGACGCCGCGGCGGGGACAGTTACAGGGACAGTTCCTCTCACAGTCACTCATGTTACGTCGTTATTGAGGGTCCGCCTGCAAAGACAACATCCCAACAAATGAGAGAGGAATGGCAGGAGGATCCAACCTGTAGGTGTGGTAGGACGGTGTGGATAGGAAGGTGAGAGCCCTGGGTCTTTAGCGTTTCATAGCAGACTTGAGTCGGTGGTACATTACCTCCTTTAGTAATGTACCTTTTAGTTTATTCTTTTTTTCTGTAATATTGAAAAAAAAAGTGCTTTTTAATACATTTTGGGTTGTGTTGTTTCTTACTGTTAAAAATTTAGTGATTATGTTTTTCAGAGGTAATTGTAGTTAAGGATAGAATTAAACGTATGTTATCATCAGGAAACAGATGGGAGCAGTTTGGAAGAAAGTTGGATGAATAATTTGGATAAGCGAATGATGCAAGAATCTGTCAGACGAAACTAAAAGGGATTCTCCTCAAAATGCAAAGAGGGGCCCATTTTTCTCCAAGATAACACCAACATCTTTGAGTTCTATATTTTACTGATGTTCTTTGGTGTTGCGTAATGTGTGCCGCACACATTGAACATAGAAAAGAGAATTGCAGAAGCCATTCAAAGGGCCTGCATCCCGGGCTTTGTGGGGGTATAAATGTCCTCTTGATATGGGAGACTGTAAGGGCTGTGGATAAGAGGAGGGACCAAGAGGAGACCAGCTTGGCTTCGACCATTATATTATGGATGACTTCGCCTTTATCTACACTTTTTTTATGGATGCAGCAAAACGTACACACACACACGCAAACAGATTGCCATAAAACATCACATGTGGTCATAGCAACGATACTGTAGTTGTTAGCATGTGGCTGGGGGCACAGTGTGCCTTTGTGAGAGAGATGCACGTCGTAACTGTTGGCAAGTTTGAGACAAACTTTTGTCATTGACAGTGGGTTTTATTTGCCAAAGTTTTTCTCAGGGAAATTTTTTGGAGATTGAGTAAAAAAAATACAATTCCCAAATGTGAGGTTGATATTTAAGAAAGTGTGTGTGTGTGTGTGTGTGTGTGTGTGTGTGTGTGTGTGTGTGTGTGTGTGTGTGTGTGTGTGTGTGTGTGTGTGTGTGTGTGTGTGTCAAGGCTTCACCGACCCCCTGTTGCTTCTCCATCACTCTTGAGATACAGCATCTCTTAAACTCCACCATGGTTTATTCACACACACACACACACACACACACACACACACACACACACACACACACACACACACACACACACACACACACACACACACACACACACACACACACACACACACACACACACACACACACACACACACACACACACACACACACACACACACACACACACAAAAGAGCCTTTCTATCTTAAACAACTCTTTCCCTCTCTTTTTTCCCCCTCCTACTCGCTCCCTCTTGCACCCGTTTTCATTCTTGGTGCTTTTATTCTTTGTTTTTGCAGCACTGCAAAGACAAACAACAGGAGACACATTGAGATGTGACTCTGTAAAGTGGCCCGACTCTGTTAGTGTCTATGGCCATTAATCACTAAACAGATGTGGTCTCCCTAAAACAATGTGTGTATTGGAGACCATATCATAGGGAGAGAGAGTGTTTGAGGCTCAAAAGACAACACACAGGTCTCTCTGTACGTTAAGACTCACACTTGACTTTGATTCACCAAAGAATCACTTGCTGCATGCTTACAACTGTAAATCAAAGGATTTTTATGAAACCAAATGAGTATCCTACCTAAATGATCCAAAGAAGAGTGTAGGTCTGGAGTAGCACTAGTGTGGTTGCAGTGTGTGGATGCATGGCGCATGTCTGGTGGCTATGAGGGATGGTGTGGATACAGAAGAGTGTAGAGTAAGTGTGTTGCAGTGTGGATGTATGTCTGGAGGATATGAGGCATGGTGTGGATACAGAAGAGTCTAGAGTAAGTGTGTTGCAGTGTGTGGATGTATGTCTGGAGGATATGAGGTATGGTGTGGATACAGAAGAGTCTAGAGTAAGTGTGTTGCAGTGTGTGGATGTATGTCTGGAGGATATGAGGTATGGTGTGGATACAGATGAGTGTAGAGTAAGTGTGTTGCAGTGTGTGGATGTATGTCTGGAGGATATGAGGTACGTGTGGATACAGAAGAGATCCAACCAGAGATTGGTGGCAGCTGACTGCTTGAGGGGAAGAGAGAGTGTTACCGATTGCATAACTTATAATGGTAGCACAGAGAAGTAACCATTCATCATCATTTGTAATCATTATATGTAAGTTGTTATTTTTAAGAGGTATCCAAATATAGCAATAATCAAGCTAATAATTTAGCTCTGAGACAAGACTTCTTCAAAGCGTTTCCGTGTAAAATCAGCCACAGGTGTGTTTTGATGGTAATGAGACCATAAGTTAATCATTATGCTGTATATAACACACCATTGCATCACCAAGTGTGCTTTTTATTACGCTTATAACAATGCTACATAATTGAGTTTTATTCTACGGTCTTGCACAGAAAGCTCATTAGCATGCCACTACTGCCTCTTAGCTGGGTGCTTTTAACGTCAATATCTCAGGAGAACAGACCCCTCCCCTCTATAAACCGACCACCCCACCTTCACTACTGCCTCTTAGCTGGGTGTTTTTTAATGTCAATATCGCCCTCCCCCCTCTAAACCAAATACCCCACCTTCACACCTTTTATTGTGGAGTTTGAAAGCACCGCCCTGCAAAAGCATTGTGTTTCTGATATCCTTGGAGGTGGATATCGGTAATATAGCCACTGACCACAGCCAAACCACATTATGCCCTCCACGAGCACTTGTGTTATGAAATATACGTTATGAAACTCCCCTTTTAGCGACACAAGGACACTGCGGTGTTATGTAAGCCCATGTTGCCTCATCTGGCATATTGCTGGTGTGTTGAGGAGGGAGGAGGGGACTTTTGACCCAAGCAAAAATTAAGAATGATAAACGCGTAGGACAAACATGACATCATTTCTGGATTATTTCTGAGCAAGAGGAGGCTTCTGGAACACATTGCCACGAGGTGGGCAAACTATACACAAGATACAATCAGATATCATAATTACTCAAATTACTTGGGAGGTAAAATAAGCAATGTGTGTAGCTTACGTTAAATACCCATAATTTAGTTAACCATTTGAAACTCTTCTGATTGGCAGCTGAACAATGTGTAACCTTGTAGGTGGGGTTGAATTTAGTTTACCGTCTGAAACTCTTTACTGATTGGCTGCTGAACAATGTGGGTTGCAGCTACTTGCAGTTGTGAATGTGTTTTAAAAAGTACTTATATTTTCAAGTTCATGTCAAACTGTAAAAGGCTTGTTTTGGATTAGCCGGATGCTAATTTGGTTCAGCAACACTCTCCTCTCTCCTACTTTCCTTCTTGTCACACGCTGTCTTGCTAGAAGCGCATTTTGAGTTAAAATATTCAGACAGCTAAATCATATAACTTTATTATATCCATCCATGCCTCAATGTGGAGCAATCAAATATTACACTGGTCCCATTCCCATCTCCTCAATTCATTACTTATGGCACATCATTTGAAGGAGTTGATACATCAAATGAATTCATATTGCTTTCCTTTCTGTATGCTGTGTGTCATGGACTGGAAGACGACTTATATACAATAGCAATAGTTTCACAATACCAAGCATTGCTATCGTAGCTCAAGTCTATGACAATACCCGGTAAAAGTATTAAAATAATTGAAGTATACCAGACAAGTTATTAACATACAATAACAATATCTAACAATACACATTTACAACAGACTAATTACACACACTTAAAATAATTACCATAGAAATAAGAATGACAACAGAAAGTAACATGACAGTAACACTCACAAAATGCTTACAGTATCCTATGGGAATATCCTGTAGCATATGCCCTTGCCTTATGTGTTGAGATTGAAGAAATGAGGTGTGAAAGTTAACCACGCTCTGTGTGCCGGCCCGGGCGAAGGACCCAACCCAACGATGGTTGAAAATCACAAGTTCAGCACCTTGAACCCGTTTTGCATGCTTTGAGCTTTGAGCTTTGAGCGCATAGGGTGGAGGGTTGTATTCTAATGTGGAGCCCTGTGTGTAGCCCTCTCAGACTGTAATGCCAAGCTCACACTATACAGGACGTTTGACACGATTCTGGTCTGAAAGACAACTTCCAGACACATTTTGCAGTATTAGGATAACATGCAAAATCAGCCACAAATTCTGATTCTGTCAGCTCGGTCCTCTGATACAGGGTGGACAAAGAAGTGATTATTTTGGGCCAGAACCAAACCTGATTTGATTTGGCCAGTGTTGAGACCTGTGTCTGTGTCAATACAAAGAGAACTGACCCTATACCCCCCATCACCCCGGATCCTACGCCAACCCTTTCACCCTTCCATTGTGGAGTAATGCCTGATTGGATTTGGGCAGTGTGGAGGCCTAGTCACAATTAAGTGCAGCATTATTTCAGCTTCGTGATTAGCCTATGCCATGTTCTTTGATGAGAATGTAGCTCGTTATTAACGATGGATGATTTCGATTATTTATTGATTTACTTTTTAAACCATAGCCTATTCACTTAACAATAAAGATGTACAATATGTATTATGGCCCTATTCCTTGGATGACTCCAACTCGCACTATAGTAGCCACTCCTATTGACTCTACAACTGTAAGCGAGAATGTTAACTAAAAGAAAAAAAGAAGTGTCCTGTACAAATCTTGTGTAGTGAAATCCCTGGGTAATTCTCTGTCCTACTTAAACCGGCTGGTGTGAGCTGCACTGCGCAGCGATTCTATAAAGACTGTTATTTGACAATCGTTAGAGGTGAGCTGCTCTCCTTGGATGGGATTTTGTACCGATCTCAAAGTCCTGGAGTGTTAGCTTTGCATGTGATAGACTGTGAGTCGCTATAAATATACTTGAGTGAAACCTGATTTGGCTGAGGCCACTTTAAATGAGAGCCAAACACCACTTACAGATTGGCTTGCATTACATTACTCTCTCTCTAGGTTAAACACGTGCTATGGCATGCATAACCTCTGATTGGCTGATGTGGTCTCCTGCTGATTAAGCGTTGATGTGCCACACCTGTCCTCTGCTTCCTGGGCCGGCTGGCCTCCCTGTGAAGCCTCCTTAAATACAAGCGGTGGACATGCATCAACGTTATATAGTATATAGGATGGTTGTATCAGCCAGTAAGAAGCTCTGCATGCTCAACCTTAGGCTGAGAGAGGTTCATGACTTTTAGCGTATATATCCGTTCTACTGAAACACAATTTCTGTAAGAGTACTGAAATCGCGTTTTCAGTAAGGGAGGAGGAGTGTGAGCTGTGTAGATCCGCTATCATTCCCGGAGCAAGGCGAACGTTATGTTGTAGTTATGCCCCCAGGCTTTTTCATGTGTCAAAACAAACTTCCATCTCAGGCGTTCTCATCGCACGGCGGAACAGACAAGGTAGCGCAGTGGTTCCTCCCTGACCTTCGCTCCACACCCACCCAACGGATATGGCTCCATGGGAAGCCCTGCCTTCTCTTGCCCAATGCGCACAGTCCCAACATCTCCAAGTGTCCTGCCGTGAGGTGACCTGGATGGGTTCAGTCGGTTTAAACTGGAGAGGGAGTCATCTCATGCAAACCAATGTACAAGTGGTGTTGGGGATCGGCTCCCCAGTTTGGATACAAGCTGACCGACCGGTTGAGCAACATGTGCCTGTGATTTATTCAAGCCTCATGGCCATTAATCAGCATGTCTCCTGCTGTTATGGATGACATCGTGGTAAGAGCTCCACTAGCAGCAGCAGGCCGAGTTCCCAGAGGGTTTGTTATAACCGACCAATCAGATGGAGAGAGGAGTTCTGAGAGGGCCAATCAGCCCACGAGTCCTCAAAACCACGCAACCACAGAATCAGCCTTAGCGGCCTGTGGTGCTCCTGAGATTAAGGAAATCATTTCTGCCTGACTTGATTGTCAACCGGCTGTTGGGATTAAAACAGTTTAGACCCAACAAGACGCTAAACGTAGTGAAGGACCCAACAATTTCCGGGCCAAATCGACACATGTACGGGACAAGAGGGGTACAACCAAACAATAAGCTAATGGTGTTAGCATCCTTATCCTGGGGCAACTGAACATAAGAAAAAAAAACTCCCATTTCTGGATCTTAAGACCCTATCACGATGCCGGGAGGGAAAACACGACCAGGGCTGTGTTTCTAACTTTTTTTTGATGAAATCCATTTCAGTTTGGCATAATCACCATAGGCTCAGTGGGGTTTTATCTGAACACAGAGCTTTGACACGTTCAAGGCCGGAGGACTAGCCTCAGTCAGACAGCCGCTAAATACTCTGATAACCAATCCAATCATGACAGAGCCTGTGCTGTGTTTCAACACATGGTAGACCAGGCGTGTATATGTAGAAAGGACTGTCCCTTCCTTAAACTTCACAGAATAAGGAATCCAATACACCAAGATATCTTCTATTGTAGTCTAGTTATATTACCGAATTGGAATTAAGTTATTCTTGATCAATATTGGTTCACATAATTGAATGGCTATTTATTCTTATTGTCACACAACATACGCAGTTATGCCACAGCAGATTGGCTTGCAACATATTTAGAGATGGTGGGTGTGATGACATCAGGGATGTCAAGGGGGGGGGGGGGGGGGGGGGGGGGGGGGGGGAAGGGGATGGCGATAGGAGCTTTATATTGCATCTTCCTCTTAAAGTTGGGATTTTTCTGCCCCCTGCTGTTACTTGGGGGTTTTACATTGAGGGAAACTGGGTGAGTGTGTATGCGTGCGTGTGTGTGTATGTGTGCATGTGTGTGTGTATGTGTGCATGCCCGTGTGTTTCTGTCCTAAAGCACGTACACACAATCTATACTTTACCCCTCCCCCCACCATAGGATAAGAAGCCACACATGTTGAACAGCTGCCTAGATATTTAATACAGCAATACCTGAGTACTAAACAGCTTACGGACTAGAAGATAACACTCATCCCTTACCATTCTCTTTCTACTTCTCTCTCTCACTCTCTCACACTTTCTTTCTACCTCTTTGTCTATCTCTCGTTTCCACTCATCTTTCTTTTACTATCTTCCTCTAACCTCTAATCATAACCTACACAGCATTTTGTTTTGCTTTCTCTATTCTAAGCATGCAGCACCCCCCCCCCCCCCACACACACACACACACACACACACACACTCATACACACAAGGGATTGTACACACAAAGTTCTGCATGAGGAGCTGCCAAACTTTCTTCTAACTCAAATAGTCAGTCAATGCTGGATTATAGGCTGAGACACACACACACACAAACACACCTGTGTGTAGCTCAGCGCTACATATGTGCGTTGAGCGTACTTTAAATGATGATATATCCTCTTCAAAGCATGCTCAACACACTAGACTCAGCACACACTATACTCAGCACACACTATACTCAGCATCACACTATACTCAGCATCACACTATACTCAGCACACACTATACTCAGCATCACACTATACTCAGCATCACACTATACTCAGCATCACACTATACTCAGCACACACTATACTCAGCATCACACTATACTCAGCATCACACTATACTCAGCATCACACTATACTCAGCACACACTATACTCAGCACACACTATACTCAGCATCACACTATACTCAGCATCACACTATACTCAGCATCACACTATACTCAGCACACACTATACTCAGCATCACACTATACTCAGCATCACACTATACTCAGCATCACACTATACTCAGCATCACACTATACTCAGCATCACACTATACTCAGCATCACACTATACTCAGCACACACTATACTCAGCATCACACTATACTCAGCATCACACTATACTCAACATCACACTATACTCAGCACACACTATACTCAGCAACACCACACAGGAACAGGAAGTGATGACATTGAGAGATTAAAAGAGAGAGAGAAAGAGACCACGGAAAGGCAGTAGATAGATGCAGTATATATGTAAAAAAAAAATATATATATATATATATATATATATCTCTGTCTGTCTGTATCAAGACAGCCCCTCCCTTTTTACTTTCAACAGCCAATCAGGAGCGCCCGCTGGGCACATCACACTGTCTGGTAGAGAAGGCACTGCGTTGCTTGTTATTTTAATCTCAAACTCTTTGTAGATGGGTCATTCAGAGCCTTTTTGCAGGAATTAAGGAAAGTATGAGCATTATTTTGCATGAAAAAGTTTCATTCAGTTATATTCAAAATAAGACAAGAAAATGTCTCCATCTCAATTCTGCCTTCATTTAAAACCTGCATCCCAGATTATTGTTGACTTTCTTTCTACTTCCCACATCAAGTCAATTCCCGTAGCATGGGTGTTTAAGGTCATCAATAGTAATTACATGTGTGGAATAATTATTCTTATTATTTTTATTAAAACAATTATTTTCACACTTGACCATCATTTTTGGGGGTTTGTTCGCTTTTTCAGGCTCAGTGTCATTGATCACAGTGCAAGACCTGCATGTCTTCTTGGTTGGGTTGAAGCATCAGAGCACATTTGTCTGCGTTGTGTCCATCAGTGGTGTTTTTGTGATGGTTTGTTCGGTTTTTGGTTGTGTGCTCGCAGGACTAAAAGCTGGGAGTCTTTGTACACAAGAGATGGTCAGTCTGTTTGAGAGAGAGAATTATATCGAGATTTCATGTATGAGTTTGTGTCGATAAATGTGGGAGAGGGATAGTGTGTGTGTGTGTGTGTGTGTGTGTAATAGATTAAAGGGGTGTATGTGTGAACACTTTTATGTGTCTGCTGTGTGTGTGTTAGCTCACACACACACACACACACACACACACACACACACACACACACACACACACACACACACACACACACACACACACACACACACACACACACACACACACACACACACACACACACACACACTTCACAGCCCTCGGTAGTGAGGCTTCATTGAGCGGATGCAGCTTAGTCTGCTGGGTGCTCTTGTGATATTAGACACAGAGACACAGAGCAGACTTAATGACCAGGATCCTTTTGATGGAAGCTTGAAGTCCAACATGAGAGAGGTGGTGGAACACCTTTCTGAATCACAGGCTCATAGCCGCACTCTGTTGTCCCGGGTCACCGTGGCAACAGCCCTTGGTCAGAGAGTGGGAGATCTTAGAGAGTAGGTCAACCTGCCCTCCTTAGGGTGGGAACACCTGAGGAACACAGTTCCCTCAGGTGTTGTGAGGAAGTGTGATTTTGTTCTCTTATTTCCTGTTTCTATTTTATCCAATGCATGATAGAACACAGGGTCGTCCTGGACGAGGAAATCCAAAGCGGTCAACTATGTAATGAATATAAAACCAATTATAAAATATAAAATCAAATGGAATAGGAATCAAACATAAAGAACTCTAATCCCAAAGAGTAATAGTCCTAAGAGTAGTTGTCTCCAAGAGTATTTAAAACATATAAAATGATTATGTATGTCTCATTTAATTGTATTTTGTATCAAAGAAATAATGTATACAAGCCTATCTGTACGGAGTATATACTCTGCACAGTCCCAAGCAGAAATTACACTTTGGTGTGAAGTATTGTCAGTATCGCAATTTAAATCCATTCACTCCCACAAAAATCGCTTCGTCCCAAGTGTGTGCCAGTTCAAATAGGTCAGTTTTTTTTTCTTCTTTTTACTCCTTGAGACTACAGTTCACATTTCCAACTACAACGCTTAACAAGTCTTTTTCGTTTTTTTGCTCTGGTCAAACGCGCTGCACACGTCAGACCCTGACTGTGTGTCCTCCACGCTCTCGGCAGCTCTTCACGGGCCAGGTACTGACCCGTGAGTCAGTACTGCACGTGTCTGACTCACGGGCCAGGTACTGACCCGTGAGTCAGTACTGCACGTGTCTGACTCACGGGCCAGGTACTGACCCGTGAGTCAGTACTGCACGTGTCTGACTCACGGGCCAGGTACTGACCCGTGAGTCAGTACTGCACGTGTCTGACTCACGGGCCAGGTACTGACCCGTGAGTCAGTACTGCACGTGTCTGACTCACGGGCCAGGTACTGACCGTGAGTCAGTACTGCACGTGTGAAAGGGGCTTTGAAAAGCTGTCGGGCACATGGTGCTGAGGGAGCAGCTTGTAGGACACAGAGCTCCCCGCTTCCCGATGGGAAGGACGTGGGATGCAGATGCCCCCTGTTGGGCCTCCACTCAAGCCCTGCAGCGCTCCCACGCCACAGCCAAACCCTGACCCGGGAGGAAAACGGGAAGTAAACAAGATTAGCAATGCGGGTGCACTAACAGATGGATAAACGGAGCGCTCGTTCGATGTCTTTTGTTTGTGTGCCTCTCTTATCGTGATTGCTGTGATGTATTTGAATGCTAATGCGTAATTCTGTTCTATTTCTTACTTCTGTCCTCCACTGTTCTATGTCTCCTCCTGTGTAAGAATTGATTTTGAGATGCATGCAAATCACCTCATTATTGTTGCGTTGCATGTTTGGTTCTGCTTTCTCTCATGTGCTGGTGTTTCTGTCCTTTGCCTTTCTCTTGATTTCATTCAACCGATTCTCTGGGCAAGGTTTGGACAGTACTAAAAGAAATATACAATAAAGAAATGGCAACCGACAGAATGCAATATAACACAATAGAAGTCCGTTCCAATGTTGTGGACATTCATTGAACATGTTCTTTTCTTAAATGATAATATAAATAATAATACTTTTGAATCATCCTTCTATAGCGCTTTCTTGGTACTGAAAGACACTTTACAAAACATGGGCTGTTTAAAGAAAAGGAAAAGGAAGGGTGGGGAGGGTGGGAGAGGGTGAGGGAGGGTGGGGGAGGGTTGAGTGGCGTGAGCAGAGTGGCCCCGGGGCTGGACAGGGCGTGGCCGGGCAGAGGAGCCTTCCATCAGGGGGACATTTGTATTAAATGTGTTCTTTACTGCACACTTGACAGTTACTCATTTGACATGTAATGTATGTTGAGTTTGCCAACTTGACTTACATTGAACTAATGGTGTGTGTGTGTGTGTGTGTGTGTGTGTGTGTGTGTGTGTGTGTGTGTGTGTGTGTGTGTGTGTGTGTGTGTGTGTGTGTGTGTGTGTGTGTGTGTGTGTGTGTGTGTGTGTGTGTGTGTGTCAGGCTCAGAGATGGTGGCTGCCCAGTGCCAGAGGTTTGAGGTGAGGAGTGCAGATGGAGGCAGGGTCCTCTTCTCGGCCGACGAACAGGAGATCAGTATCGGGACGGAGAAGCTCAGAGTCACAGGTAAATACACGCGCACTCGCACATACACACACCTACGCACAGGATATGACAAAAGAAAAGTGACGAATGATGTAGAAAAGTGAAGCAAGGCTGGGATCAAGTGGAATAAAGATTTACTGATTTTAGAGGGAGAGGGAGAGAGATTTACTGATTTAGAGGGAGAGGGAGGGAGAGAGAGAGTGTGGGAGTGTGTGTGGATGGTGGCTGGTTTAAGCGGCCTCACCTGGCCCGAGTCAGACTGATTGGAGTCTGGAGCTGGGTGAGGCTGCACACCTGTGCACACTGATTGCTCAATGTGCAACAGGTGTGCAGCCCCAGAGTTCAATCAGTCTGACTCGGGCCAGGTGAGGCTGCTTAAACCAGCCATCATCCACACACACTCCCACAGAGAGAATTACTGATTTAAAGGGAGATGGAGAGAGAGATTTACTGATTTAGAGGGAGATGGAGAGAGAGATTTACTGATTTTAGAGGGAGAGAGAGATTTACTGATTTAGAGGGAGAGAGAGATTTACTGATTTAGAGGGAGAGAGAGATTTACTGATTTAGAGGGAGAGGGAGATTTACTGATATAGAGGGAGAGAGAGATTTACTGATTTAGAGGGAGAGGGAGAGGGAGAGAGAGATTTACTGATTTAGAGGGAGAGGGAGAGAGACAGATTTACTGATTGAGAGGGAGAGTGAGAGAGAGATTTACTGATTTAGAGGGAGAGGGCGGGAGAGAGAGAGCGACTGATTTAGAGGGAAAGGGAGAGAGAGAGATTTTAACAATAGAATGACCTTTTTTTTTTTGGGAGGCAACTTTGCCAAGCAATGCCAAAATCAATCTGTATCATTTTGTTACCACTAATGGGCCATTAAGCCAGCGTCTGCGAGACAGCGTGGGCGGGAAAGCGGAGTGATGCCTATTGTTCCCAAGTCCCACTCTTCTCTGAGTATTCTGCTGATCCCAAACAAAGAATCCCATGTGTTTAGAAATGGCCTTCATCCCACAAATACAAATGGAGGAAGCTGTGTTGAAAAACAGCTGCTGCCTTGCTAATAAGCATGTCCCCATCTGCTGTAGTCTTCTGTGTCACGTAGGAGCAAGAAGGTTGTGAGGGCCCTGATGTACTTCAAACCATAGCAAAATGGCCGTGTTCACACTGGGGCCGCCACGGACGTTCCTCAGGGGCCAAGGAGTGTCCACTTGAACAGAATCAACAGAGGCAGAGTGACCTCTAGACATGGCCTTGAAGTCAGCTTCACTTCCCTATTGCGCGGGGAACACCTCCGTGTTCTGTGGCAGTTGGTTAACCGATGCGAATGCACCGGTTAGGTTTTCAGTAGAACGGTGTCATTGATAATGATACTCATTATCAACGAGTATCAAATAAATAGCATCAATGGATATCGAAACGAAGAAGACTTTACAGAACAACCGCAAGAACTCAAAAAAAGACAGGAAGACCTCAAGTCCAACATGCTCACGATGCCATAGGTCTGGATTAATGCAATCCAAAATCATAAAATCTGAAAGTAGCATTTAGTCAAAAAAGGGTGATGAAGGCGATTGACTTATAAGTTCAAGATATTTATGAGTAAATAGCAGATGTGCTTAGAGGGGGTTAATGTGTGAGTTAATGCTCCATTAAATCTGAATTCTAAAGTGAGGTCAATAAAGAATGAAAAATAATATCAACCATCAAGAATGTAAATGTCTTTTCAAATAGATGGTATAAAATAGTTATACAGATAGTATAAAACAGTTATACAGATAGTATAAAACAGCTATACAGATAGTATAAAATAGTTATACAGATAGTATAAAATAGCTATACAGGTGATTATTAGGGCAAATGTTGTCAAATTGCGACCATGGAGGGGAGCACAATTCAAGAAAAGATCTCCTAATATACCACGTTTATTAGCAAATAATGATAATGTCCCTTTTCAGTCCAGATCAAATAGTCTCCATCTTTCTCCCAGCTGCAGTAAACTGAGCCTCACAACTGCCACAGAGAAAATCAAAGCGCTGGTCTTGTTTCCACACAGCCCCCTCCACAATATGTCCCACCTCACCCTGCGTGGTCCTGCTTTCAAAGACATTCAAAGGGCCCATCAGTGGCACAGTTTCTCTTGGTTTGGGGAAAAGTGTTTCATTTTATCAAGTAAATACTGATACCTTCTTTAGCCTATTGAAATAATTATAATACTTATAATAATAATACCACATGCCAATAACTCCTCCAAGTGTTCACATCATCATTGGGTTGTAAACACAAGTATGATTGATTATAAATGTGAAGTTAGTTTCATTGCCCCAATGTTGTAATGCACCCATTATGTAAATGGAGTCATTGAGGTCTGGAAGGCATCGTTTTTAATAGGGACGCTAGGGACATGTCCCTACCAATGTTATTAAACCAGTAAATCCCTACAAAAAATTGCAATAAAGCTGAAAATGTATTTTTAGAGACATAGTGTTAAAATGAAAAAAATCATCTCCTCTCACAAAGTGAAATGACAGGTCTGCAAAATCAGCAATCCCTCCCATCATCTGCAATCAACTGGCCAACAACTTCCTCTGAAAGTCTGGATTTTTATGTTTTTTTTACGTCTATATATTTTTTTCACAACATTGTGGAGTGTGTTTGGATGATGGCTGCTTGAAGGCTGTATTTTAGACTTGATTATTAAAAGATTTCAATGTCTCTTGGATGTCTTTTATTTTGTCATTTTGAGATGACATCCCACCAAAACCATAATCCTAAAACCAAACCCTAGAACCAAAATCCAAACCCTGATAGTAAGCCCTTAACCCCTTACCCTTAGAGGAAACACTAACCCCAAAAACAGACCCTAAAACCTAACCAAAGAATCAAAACCCTAACCCTAAAACCAAACCGTAAAATGTATTAACCAAACCCCTAAACCTTACCCTTAAAACAAACCCTTAACTAATACCACACTTAAATAGAAAAATGCTTCTTTCAAATAGTGTTTGTCTAAAATGTCCCACAACCTCGTGTGAATATCAGGCGACCCAAGGTTGCTGTTGTTGGTATGGAGCCACAGCTGCAGGCTGTGGTGGTTGGTAAGCAAGTGTTCAGGATCATCTGATTCTCTAGTAGGGTACTTGGGCTACAATTTCTCATGCACGTCTCGTCTCGTGCACTTATTTTTCGCTGGCATCCTCCTCTCCACAGACCAGAGATACGCCTTTGCTGTGCGAATGCTTTCACCTAGCACCAACATTAAAGCGCTTATTAGAATGGTGTTGTACCCATTATATATTCATATATGGCTATTTTGTAGAATTTACATCTATATTACCTGCAGGTCAACTTTCAAATGATCTTATATTTAATATAGTCCATTTGCTCGAACTTCCAAGAGATGACTGAGAACAAGCATACAATCTATATTGGTGTCACTAAAAATATGGAAATAGTGCATAACCAAGTTGACGTATAAAAACAAACAGTGCAAAGTAGCTAAAGGAAGTGATTCGTCTGTTGGGCTTTATAGCATTTAAGATGTGTGCATAAGTATACACACTGACTACTCTGAAAACCAAGATCAAGGATACGTTTTTCATCTTGAATTAATTTCTACATATAATGGAAATGAACTGGGAAAACTGTACATGCTGAACTACGGGAAGGTGTGACAAAGTGTGATATCGAAGGGGCGTGGCAGGTCACCCTCTCAGCCAGTAGAGTGTGATGTAGAAGGGGCGTGGCAGGTCACCCTCTCAGCCAGTAGAGTGTGATGTAGAAGGGGCGTGGCAGGTCACCCTCTCAGCCAGTAGTGTGATATCGAAGGGGCGTGGCAGGTCACCCTCTCAGCCAGTAGAGTGTGATGTAGAAGGGGCGTGGCAGGTCACCCTCTCAGCCAGTAGAGTGTGATGTAGAAGGGGCGTGGCAGGTCACCCTCTCAGCCAGTAGAGTGTGATGTAGAAGGGGCGTGGCAGGTCACCCTCTCAGCCAGTAGTGTGATATCGAAGGGGCGTGGCAGGTCACCCTCTCAGCCAGTAGAGTGTGATGTAGAAGGGGCGTGGCAGGTCACCCTCTCAGCCAGTAGAGTGTGATGTAGAAGGGGCGTGGCAGGTCACCCTCTCAGCCAGTAGAGTGTGATGTAGAAGGGGCGGGGCAGGTCACACTCTCAGCCAGTAGAGTGTGATGTAGCAGGGGCGTGGCAGGTCACCCTCTCAGCCAGTAGAGTGTGATGTAGAAGGGGCGTGGCAGGTCACCCTCTCAGCCAGTAGAGTGTGATGTAGAAGGGGCGTGGCAGGTCACCCTCTCAGCCAGTAAATCATTGCAGTACACATTGCAGTATATATCCCAGTACTCTTCTGTTCTCAGTTCTGCTTTCTGAACCTGTAAACAGTCAAGCGGCAGTTAGATGTGCCTTCATCTTTGCCAGAGAAACCCAAACTGCCCTTTGGAAGATCATCAGAGAAGGCCTGAATCTCAACACCATAAAAACACACTACACATGCAATGTGTACAAGCCAGGATTTGATTGATTTCTTGGTCCATTCTTGCTAGCCTCGTGAGACGGATCCCGGATTTAACATTCTGTATCTCTCTGCAGATTGGTCTGGCCTTTAGCCCGTAGAAAACCTTTTTCAAAATGTAAAATGTACAGGACCATTAAACAAGTAGTGCCACAATTAATCAATTATGGCGGCGCCCAAGGACAGTATCAATCTCAGAAGCAATCAAAACCGTTTTTATCTGAAATAGACTGAATAACAATGTGAAATATTAAAGGATTTGGCCGGTTTGTTAAAACCCCGGGTTAATTGTTGACATTGTCTATCAAGATGTAAATCAAAATCAAATCTCACCCAACATTTCAACAAGTTGCAAGGGTAAGTCTAGGAGGGTGTGTTCTTCTGAATAATGTAACAAAACAATCTGCAATTCAAAATCCACATTTTTTGTCATTACAATAATGTGATTCAGCTCCTTTTCAAGCCGTTTGGAAACAGTCCTAAATGGCTTCTCTCCCTCTCTACAGGAGACGAAGGCGTGGTGTTTGGTCATTCTGTGGAGACGTCACATGTCAGAGCTGAACCTTTCCAGGACCTCAAGTAAGTCTGCAACACGTGTCTCAGATTCTTCTGAGGTATACCTGTATGCTTGTCTATCTTTAGATGTCTTTAGCTGAATTTACAGTTCTGCCTGCCCCACTTTTCTCCATGTCCACATTGGGACACATCCAGATCTTTGCAGAGAGGGGAAACACATTTAGGGGGCAGTGCAGCGTTTCCGAATCCAAGTGCACGTGAACCGACGAGCAAATCCGAAAAGGAGTCGCGAGATCGGGCGTTGCTCCATCGACAACATGTTAAAAAAGCGATATATCCGTGTGAGAAAACAAAAATGCTGCAGGATCATTCAAATGCACTGCTGAAAACCGTTTGATGCATTGATTTTATTCTGTCAAAACGCTACGCCCGTTTTCCGCTCGCCCAATCAGCGATTAGTTGACCCATTCCTCATTGCTGAGCTGCTGTCGTGTACGCTAAGGCCATCGACTGGCAGAAGGGGCGTGTACGGTCTGAGCAGTGGCGTGGATCGTTGCAGATTTCTCACACGTCCAGGAAGCAGAAACGGGATTTGGCCTTTATTTCCGTCTATGTCTATTTGTCTGTGTGTCTGTTTATGTATGTCCATTCATGCTTGATCTAGTTATAGCTCCAGAACTGTTCTAGTGAACTGGTAGTAAGTAGTCTTGTTGCTCTGGGGTCTGACCCCACCCTTCTAACACAGGGACGTACCTCTGTTCACCTTTCCCATTCTGCCCATGGTATCTGTATGTATGCGTGGTGTGCTTATGTGGAATGCAAGTGTTTGTTATGATCCCAGTCACGCCTTGTTCAGATGACACCACACACCATATTCAAACCACAAATAAATGCAGCCATGATCGATTGTTAAATATAGTATGACCTTGATACTACCATTATAAGTTGTAGATTGGTTCATCAGATGGCTTCCCTCTCAAGCACCTGCTGTTTCATGCATAACCTCTGATTGGCTGGTTATACCCAGTCACCTGCAGCTCTAGCGCTGATGTGTGTCCAGTGACACACCTGTCCTCCGATGATGGAGCTGAACTGAAGGGGAGTTTACAGGGGGGCCGCAGCCCCGCCCCAAATGAATGACAAAAAAAACCTGAAAGCATTTTTTAAAAGCTTTTTTAAAGTGCAAAACCTATACGAAAATCTAAACGGAGAAATAAAGCTGGGATAACAGAAAGCCTGGACCTCCGTCCCTCACCAATATGAGAAAGGAAAGGATCGGGTTCTGGTTCTGCTGTCGAGATGGGAAGAAAAGCGTTCCTCCATGGGTCTATTTAGGCCTGGCCACCTCAGTTCACTGCAGCTACCTGGGCACGTGTGGAGAGAAACAGAGCTATGGGTCTTTATCAACCTTTATTTTACCAAGCAGGTTGATTACGAACAAATTCTTACTTTAAAAAACAGCCTGGCAGGATGGCAAAGGACCTCCTGTGTGAAGGGGGCTGGGATTATAGAAGGATGCATAGTGTGGTTGTGTAACACACCCAGGTAGAGGGAGACAAAGCAGACGGAAACACACAGCACGCAGGGAGCAGCATGGTGGTTCATCCGGGCTGGAACATCAGCCCCATCCATGCTCCATGCGGACATAGTGTCAGTGTTTCACCTCTGGTCCGGCTGCTCTGTTTACCGCCCTGTGCTCTGACCTCAGAGTAGCTGCATGTGTGCATAATGGGCCTCATGTATCACACTGGGCCCACGTGTTGGGCTTTTCTCGTGTGTGTGTGTGTGTGTGTGTGTGTGTGTGTGTGTGTGTGTGTGTGTGTGTGTGTGTGTGTGTGTGTGTGTGTGTGTGTGTGTGTGTGTGTGTGTGTGTGTGTGTGTGTGTGTGTGGCATATCCCTTTTCCGACTGGAGTTCAGAACCAGCACTGTTTAATAGGATTTTCATATTTTTCCCAGTTGACCACAACTCTGTGCTGTTTAAAATCAGACTACATTATGAAGATTTAGCCATTGACCTATTATAAATTGACTAAATTACAACCACCACACACACACATACACACACACAAGCACAATTGTGCACTGCACCTGTGAGGTGATCAAATGTATTGAAAGCCAACAATATATCGTAAGGTTTCATAAAGGGAGAGAGAAGGAGACACTGCACTTGGAAGAAATGTAAAGACAGCAGTGGTGGCAAAAGTACACACATTCTTTACTCAAGTAGAAGTACAGACACTTGTGTAAAAACATATTGGTAAAAGTAGAAGTACTGATTCAACTTCCTTACTTAAGTTAAAGTGGGAAAGTAAAAAGTATGAAAGTAAAAAGCAGCCCTCTGACATTTCTACAGGCTGTTTCTGTGCAAAGCTAAAGCTAACTGAACCTGATGTCATATTAATGTAATTCAAAGACAGTTCAATTTAAACCCTTCTTACTTCAATTATCCCCCCCTTACTCCTCATTACTTCAATTAATTTAATTACTAAAAGTATTTTCTTACAATTAGCTCGGGATCAGCAAGCATCTGTCCAAAACGCCTTTCAAGTCCTGCTAGAGCTCTTCTAGGTTATGTGGACCTGGATCCACCAGGTCCACAGAACTGGGAGGAAATGTGAAGTTGCTGGAGCTTAGCCTGGAGTGTTGTTACTGTAGGGACCAGCCATCCCATCTGCACCCTGGCCTCTCCGTGAAGAACATCGAGTGCCTTTGCAGACGGGTTCATGGTCTTCACACATTCTGTGAGAAACACAAGCTCAGCAGGAGTGAACCTGCAAAAAAGGAAAAGAAAACATCAATGGCTACAGAAAGTCAAACATGTTTCATGATGAACACATGACCCAGCAACAACTAAAACTGCCTGTTTTTAAAAAGGATATAGACATCAGTTAGTGACTAATTACAGTAGTTAGGAATCTTGTACTTCATTGTTTTGATGTTACATTTTTGTAGATATATATAATATAGAGATATACAAAATATAGCGATATATAGGTAGATATGTGTGTGTGTGTTATTTCTGGATGTATTTCGTCTATATGAAAATTGCCTGTTAATGTGTGTTAATGGCAATAAAGAAGGAACAAAGGAAACATTTTCCAAAAGTTATAAATTTAGGTGAATAATGAATATAGCACTTTTCAAACATAATGGAAAATTGTTAATTACAAAATAGCCAATTTTAATCTATCCTTAGCTGTAAGCCATGTATTAATAAATCATTGTACCTCATACTGCAGTCATTACGTTTTGAAAATGAAGTGGTACATACATAGGGTTTTTTGCGCACTGCACACAGCTGAAATGGCTCTTTCTCCTTGTTCTCTCACCATCCTTACAATCCTCAGCCAGGAAAAGAGAATTCCACCTTATCTCATTTGGCCTCAAGAGCTGGAGTTTTCACTTGTCTTTGATTATCTCTGCAGCTGTTTTGGATCTGTCGCTCTTGTTCCATAGAGACCAGCCCTTTGAAAACGCTGAACGAGAGATCCTCCTATAGACAGGATTGGCATTTGCTTCTTTGACATCAACTGTTCAGAAGGTGGTAGGTACAGTGATGGTGCTTTGGCAGTAGGTATTCCAGGCCATCATCTTCTTCCAAAATGGTTCCAGCGTCCACAAACTCAACACCCACAATGTTTTCGTCCTGTTCCTCTGCTTCACTGTTCTGTCTTTCTCCTGTTTGACCTGGCCTTGCCCCCTCAAGTTGTTAAGTGTTATTGTTTTCATCCACTCCACCATAGACTCAAAATCCTTGTATAAAACAGGTATGTGATCCTTTGAGCTCATCTCTTCAGAGTTTCAGGCTCTGTCCACTGTGATGTGACTCCGTCTGTGTGCTGTCCAGCAATCAGCAGTGGTAACGATTAACTCAATCTCACACATGGCAGCCTATAGATTATTCTTCATTTCCTTTTTTTTTTTCACTCTACCTCGAGACGTTACAACCACATCTGGTTGTAGGTGATGCACAAGAGTTCTAAAACCCTGCTGTTCGACAATACTGAGAGGGTGCAGACCGTAACATCTGCCATTACAAAGTTAATGATGGCATCATCAAGACTTTTCTGTGACATGCTCTTGGTTTCCCACAATTGAAGTTGCTTGGATGAAGGGCCTCTGACGTTTCCTTTTCACAGCAGGTGAAGTGAGTTGTTTGTACCTCTCCAGGTGGTTCACATGCTTTCTCTAGGAGTGAGTAAGCACATGCAAGCCACAGACAGAGTAATTTAGCCAACTATATATATATATTCAGGGGGGGTTGAATGTAGATGCATTTCTGGCAGTGAAATCTTTTATTTCAACTATCCGAGCTAACGTTACTTTCCTTAAATGCTTGCTAATGCTATCAAACAAAGGATGTGTTCCCATAGCATTGCTAACATTCCAAGCATTGCAAACATTGTAAACTGACTATTATTACAGAAAATACTAAATTAGCTAATAATAACACAACAGAAAAGAAGCCTTTTGCCTGTATGCGTTTAGTCAGATTTGACAGAGAATTCATGAATGCCAGAATCTCATTGTTCGCACAAGACGCAACGCATTCGCCAAGAATCGTTCTTGGAGTCGGCAGTTCCCTTGAATAAGGCCATGGATGGGGAATGTCTTGTTGCTGCTCGGGAACTTCTTGGTCGTTTTGGTGTGACGTCTGTCGTGCGTGATATGCACCGATGGACACACCAAGGGATTGTCTTTTTCACGTGTCACTGGCCCGTCCATTTAGGTTGAAATCTGTCTTTATGTTGGGAAGGGAATTATTCCTATTATTCCCCTCAAATGCAAACTAAAGTAGCGGGCCTGTTTTGAAAGTAGAAAGTACAGATATGTGTTCAAATGAAGGGAATAAAAGTAAAAAGTCCAAAAGAAAATACTCAAGTAACCACAGAAACCTGAAAA
The DNA here is from genome assembly GCA_026745465.1 of Lota lota. Taxonomy (NCBI): domain Eukaryota; kingdom Metazoa; phylum Chordata; class Actinopteri; order Gadiformes; family Lotidae; genus Lota; species Lota lota. The sequence goes on along the minus strand of JACYXH010000690.1, from coordinate 3,297,443 downwards.
CTGTACTTAAGTACACTAACGAAGTATTTGTACTTGGTCACTTCCCACATCTTAACGGTAGTATCTATACTGCAGAATTGAATGTGCCTGATAAAATATCTTGTAAATGAACATGCTGCATATAAGTGGGTAGTTCATTGCATAAGCTGAAGTATATGTATTACATTTTACTGCTGAGCGCCTCACTTGAAGTCCTTTAGGGCCATTTATAAAAGTCCACTGAACCAATTTGAAACAGGGCAGCAAAGATGTTGGTAATACTTAAAAATATATATAAATATACATATATTTATATCTGCCCTTGTAGCATCTAAGATATAAATGAGTGATTAATTTGGACGTTTGCTACAAAACGAATGACACCTGCCTCCAAGTAGACGTTGAAGGACAGAAGGGGAGGGCATTTGTTACGAGGAGAATTGTGTGTTTGTTGGCCTTTAGTGTTTCCAACACCACGCGACACTTTTTAAGATGCGGTGTGATCCTGACTAATGGGAAGAAATAAGTTTTCCTTGAGTGTTGCGTTCTTCAATCACAATACTTTTGACCTCCCTCAGGCCTATATTCAAACTGTAATCATACCAAAGTGAAGAATAGACCATGTTTGGACTGTTTGAGTTCTCTCTCTCTCTCTCATTGGATCCTGTGGGCCATTGCTTAGTGCTGGTCCCTCCACCTTTGATTGATTTGACGATGTAGTCCTGTCCGCCTCTGAGAGTGCACACATTAGCGTCCCTTGCACCGCTGAAATAGACGAAGATTCTCATTTTATAGCATTTAGATCCATTCACCCCCATGCCTTACACATTACGCACTCTGCCCCTGGTGCTCAAGCATGGTACTGCAGTCTTTCTACTGTGACATACGTCAATGGCAGTGGCGTGGCTCTCGCTCTACTATAGCTCTGGCATAAGTGTAACCTGGGTTGTTCTGTGCTACCCTCCTAGCTTAGTGTGGACATGCCACTGGGGAGGGAAAGCCACTGGGGAGGGACGCAGCAGGTCCTGAGGCCCCGTGGGGGCGTGCCACTGGGGAGGGAAAGCCACTGGGGAGGGACACAGCAGGTCCTGAAGCACAGTGGGGGCGTGCCACTGGGGAGGGACGCAGCAGGTCCTGAGGCGCCGTGGGGGCGTGCCACTGGGGAGGGACACAGCAGGTCCTGAGGCGCCGTGGGGGCGTGCCACTGGGGAGGGACGCAGCAGGTCCTGAGGCACCGTGGGGGCGTAAGGGGACGTCTCTAACCCCCAGAGGTCGTTCAGCTGCGGTCATAGTGGCCGCTTGTGTTCTGACTGGTTCCATGGCTGCTGCGGTGAGGAGGGTTCTGCGTCGCGCCTCTCGGCGCCTCCGAGGCGTCGTTCACGTTCTTCTGTAAGGCTACTGCAGAAGAACAACGACAGATGAAAGAGCAGACACAGAGAACAGCATGGAGGTGAAGGGAGGGCATAGGAAGGGAGGAGAGTGGAGTGGGCAAGTGAGGGAGGCTGGGAGATGATGACATATGAAACAGAGCGGGGGGGGGGGGCGGATAGATATGATGAGCACAACCACTTAGCAAACGGCTGGCTGGCAGAGAGAGAGTCTAAAACAAAGGAAACGCAGAAGAAAAGAAGACAACAAATCAATCGCTAACTGACAATAGAAACCAAAAAGCTTCGAGAGAGATGAGCCGCAGAAAAGCCAGCCAGTTATTTAGTCAGCCAGCCAGCCAGCCAGCAGACAGACGATCAGACGGACTATGAAACAGACACAAATAGGAGGCTTCACTGTTAGCTGGAGGTAGCATGAGGTAACCGAGAGGCAAGAGACGACCGCGTGAAGCCGTTTACACAAAGACAGTGATTTCAATCCAGTATTCCGATCAACCAATGGCTGGACAGTTCCCGATCATTGGGAAACCACGTTTCTGAGTGGTGATAGAGAGTCAGTTCTTCATGCAGACAGACAATAGATACCGTTCTGCTGACATGCTTTTATTTGGCGTTTGCATGATTTGCTCCACGGCCAAACAGTGACGGCAAAGAGTGAAATATAGCTGAGGCACTGCCAATCTCCCCTCCTCCCCTGCCCTGCTCTCATCTGGCCCCTGTCAGGGTGTCCATCCATGCCCTCACCCCCCCCCCCCCCCCCCCCCCCACGCTGGTACCCGGGTTATCTGAGGACACCGTGGAGGGGGGGGGGGGGGGGGGGGCTTCGAGACCTATTGAGGAGATAGAGCGGCAGAGGATCTCTGCTGCACATTCACTTTCCCTCTAGCCCTCTCTCTCTTTATCTCTCTCTTTATCTCTCTTTATTTCTTTTCCTTTATTGCTCTCTCTCTCTTTATCCCCATCCCTTTATCTTTCTCCCTTTTATATGTTTAGTTTCACTCTGTCTCTCTCCTTCTCTCCCTCTGTCTCTCTCTCTCTCTCTCTCTCTCTCTCTCTCTCTCTCTCTCTCTCTCTCTCTCTCTCTCTCTCTCTCTCTCTCTCTCTCTCTCTCTCTCTCTCTCTCTCTCTCTCTCTCTCTCTCTCTCTCTGTGTCTCTGTGTCTGTGTCTCTCTCGCTCTCTCTCTCTCTCTCTCTCTCTCTCCTTCTCTTAAATCCTCCCAGCCACCAGTCGCTGTAGTTCAGTCCAAAAGAACAAACCGTAAGGAGGATTGTTGAGGAAGCAAGGGGCATGGGAGGTTTCAGAAGTACACATGTAGTGGAGGAATTACCATAGGGCTCTCTCCAGTGTCCTCTCGCTCTCTTTTTCCCTCTCTTTCTCTCTCTCACCAGGAGAAATCTTGTGGAGCAAGAAATACCCCATCTCAAAGGTGGAGGAATCATAAGATGGTGGCCAACGTATACATTCATACACAAATGAGGATATTAATTAAGGTTAAATTAAACTAAATAAATATTGCACCAGACATTATTTTACCACTTCAAACAACAGAAAGGCTTTCATGTCAGGTAGTCTTGAAGTCTCTGCACCCCTAAAGTAAAGAGCTGCTTAAATTGATGCTCATTTAAAAAGAAAACTAGTAGTAGTGAGCAGGCACAGAGCTTTGATGGTGCAGTGCTCAAAATGGTTGGTTCTTCATACTTGAAGTCACAAATACTAACTGTATATGGCTGGCTGTTGCAGGTTGTGATTAAATGATTGGAATATTCATATTGAGCTCATTTAGTTAAGACACACCATATACTTGTAAAAACATTCTTTGCTCAATTTGTAAATACATTTTCGAATAAACCTGTCCAATACTGTATAGAGGCAGTGATTGATTTTGATTGGCTGTCTTCGGCTTGGATTGGCTGTCTTCAGCTTTCATAATCTAGGTCGTCTTTCTTCTCAATCCTCCATGCAGCTGGCTAGTTCGCCAGTGTTTTCCGCTCCTACATCTTTCCGCAGTATGTCCACGTATGTTGGTGTGGGACGACCCTCGTGATGGCTTGGACCCCCCGGTGTCTCTTTTAACAAGCGGCCAGTCTCATTCTCCTGACTGCTTACCTTCTCCCTCAGCCCTGGTAGCCCCCCCCCCCCCCCCCCCCCCAATACAGATGTTGGTAACGCGCTGGTTCTGGTCCATGTTAGGTACGGCACGCAGCATTCTGGTGGAGCACCCATCCAAAGACTTCTGCAGGGTGGGCTTCAGGGTCCGGCTTTCACCAGCCATGTAGGAGAACGGACTCCACAGTCGTGTAGAAGAAGCTTAGCTTGATGTTTCCGGGGGAGGTTGCCGCTTCATACGCTGGCCATGCCGCTCCAAGAGAGCGCCTTCCTCACTTTAAGGTCCTGCTCTGATGAGTTAACCCACGAGCCCAGGTGTTTGAAGTCAGTGGCTTCCTTCAGAGCAATGTCCCCTGCTGCCATTAGAGGTGATGGTGCAGGAGGACGTTGTAGAGGATTTCCTCGGTGGCCAACCTTGGCCCACTCGGTCTCCAACTCTGCTCCAGAGCTCCTGGGCCGGCTCCATCCGGTCCGATATCAGGCTGATCTGCATGGCCCAGGTCTGTTAGGACTACGGCAGGGAACCGCCCAGACCTCTGGGGTGTGGTCATGGTCATGGTCATGACCCAGGTCCTTAAGGACTACACCAGGGAACCGCCCAGACCTTTGGGGTGTGGTCATGGTCATGGCCCAGGTCCTTAAGGACTACGGCAGGGAACCGTCCAGACCTCTGGGGTGTTGTCATGGTCATGGCCCAGGTCCTTAAGGACAACGGCAGGGAACCGTCCAGACCTCTGGGGTGTTGTCATGGTCATGGCCCAGGTCCTTAAGGACAACGGCAGGGAACCGTCCAGACCTCTGGGGTGTGGTCATGGTCATGGTCATGGTCATGGTCATGGCCCAGGTCTGTTAGGACTACGGCAGGGAACCGCCCAGACCTCTGGGGTGTAATAGTGACGCCGGGTCCCAGCTCCCATCCACTGATGGCTTGCCTGCGTAGTCTAAGACTGTAATGAAGAGGAAGGGGGCGAGGGTGTCTCCTTGCAACACCCCTGCCAGGACATCAAACTCCTCACTGTTGCCATCGGGGGTTACCACATTTGCTCTTTCATTGGCTTTCATTGACTTCAGCTTTGATTGGCTCAGTCATGGTGTTGTGTATCTAATTGGCATGACGGTAGGGAAGGGATTGTTGTTTTAATTGGTCAATATCTGTAGACCCTAGAAACAACATATACAATGACTGTTACACAGAGCGGTTGTCTTCTGCAATACCCAGAGCTACGCCAAAAATGCCTTATTTTGCCCACTGCAGTGTCCAGCCTGATCAGAGTGCCGAAGACGCAGTTTCTTAGCTGCCCAAGGAGCCTGTTTGGGCTCATTGCTGGCAAATAGCTAGCTAAGTGCAAGCAAGGATGGTGTAGAATTGCAGCAATGTGAGATGGCTATGCTATAGTCCTCAATTCTTTACGAAAACATTTTTTGGAAATATATATTCTGTTGAATATGGGGTTATCAGGAGTCTGTATGTCACTTACAGATGTATTAAGTTGCTGCTTTGGGTATTGATATAGTGTCTGTGACAGTGTGAATACACAAGTAAGTACTGTGTAATACGCAATGAAACTAACAGCATGTACCTGATATGCAATGATGTAATGGAACAGCATGTGACTACACAGGTTAGGGGTTTAGGTTGGGATAGGATTAGGTGAAAAAGCGAGTTCCACACTGGCATCGGGTTGGAGTTAGGCTGCTCCATAATGTTTATTACATCTAAAGTACATGCTGTTACAGGCTGTTACATGGCTTATTACATGTGTAAATATGTTTAATTACACTGGAACACAACACTAAATTGTTGCCCTGCTACGTAAAGCCATGTTTTGATTCTGTTTTGCAAGGCACTGAACAAGCTGATAAACTTCCAGTATTTCATTTTCATTTAGTGTGAGGAGCTAAAACTTTAAGAGGCCATCCGGCAAGAGCATTTGTTTAGTGTTGTGGGGTTTTTGTGGACCTCTGAGATCCCACCATATGGAGTGGAGCTGGAGTGGGCTGGTGCAACCTAATTAGTTCTAACCTCACACGAGGTGAAGCCATTGGCTTTGTGTGTGTGTGTTTGTGTGTTTATGAGGAAAAAGTTAAGAGCAAGAAAGTAAGTCATTCTAAATTGGGAATCGTTAAGATCCAGAGTCACAGTCTCTTTGAACAGTTTTGGGAATCGCTTCACACACTTACGTCTTAAAGGTCCAGGCTAAACATATGTAGATATGTTTAGCCTTTCGTGTACAAAAAGAGCGTAAAATAGAGTTCAGTGTAGCAAGAGGCATAAAGCATCCTATGTCTGCTCTCAGTTAGCGTCGTCCTGGAAGATTTACAACCCCCAACGTTCTGCATGCAGACATTTGATTGTTCTTATTTTCTTTTAACTTTTTGACATTTTAGCTTTTTTCCAGTCCTTTGCTCAGACCTGTGGCTCGCGTGTCTGTCCTTAATCTCTTCCATAGGTTCTGATTGAAGAAGAAAATGTCAATGTGTGTGCAATAGCCTGAACAATCTGAAAATAACAATAAAATGATGAAGGGCCTGTGATTCGACAGTGCTTTCATGTACACATACCTCCTTCATTGGTACCTTTGACAAACTCCTGTGATTGGAGACACCCCTTTTTGAGTCAAACTTGTGGGAGAAATAAATCAATTGGGAAGATAGCTAAATAAATAAAAGCCTTTTTCCAACAAGGACACTTAAGTTCAACCTGTTCTGTTCAGACTCCCATTGATTAAACCCACAGGAACTCACTGACCGCGGCAGGTCAAACACTCGTGTGGGGAACTATGGGAACAATCCATAACGGATCTGAGTGTGTGTGTGTGTGTGTGTGTGTGTGTGTGTGTGTGTGTGTGTGTGTGTGTGTGTGTGTGTGTGTGTGTGTGTGTGTGTGTGTGTGTGTGTGTGTGTGTGTGTGTGTGTGTGTGTGTGTGTGTGTGTGTGTGTTGGATAGAGATGAAGGGAGAGTGTGTGTGTGTGTGTGTGTCTCCTACCACACTAAATTGACAAGGTGCTTTTCTCATCCAATATTGACACTTGCAGCACTGTCCCAGGGATGCTTTGAAGCGCGCCCATGGCGGTGAGGGTCACTGCTCTTAATCACAGCGCCGAGTGCTGACTTATCAGCCTGGGTGTATTTTACAAGTTGCAATGAGCACATCAGAGACCGTGGCCTCTGGAATCAATGGGGAGGAACACAGAGCAGCTCTGAGAACCAAAGGCTGCTCTGGAGAATACTCTCCTCTGAGTCACACACACACACACACACACACACACACACACACACACACACACACACACACACACACACACACACACACACACACACACACACACACACACACACACACACACACACACACACACACACACACACACACACAGAAAGCCCCATGCATTGTTTATTGACTGATATGACCAATTAAAAAATAGGAGACTGGAATGACTACTTTGGTTAGTTTGCCTCGGCTGTTGTTGTATGTTGTGTATTACATATTTCTGATGCTTATGGGCCTGTGTTTGTATTCAAGTTATTTGGTCTGTTCATGAATAAATGTGCAATTCTGACCAGTTAAATCTCTTTGCAATGCATCACACATCAACGTGTGTGTGTGTGTGTGTGTGTGTGGAATGGCTTAGTATGGATGAAAACCTTTCCAAATAGCCACAGGCTGTTCTGTCAAGACACTTAAATCAGAGCTGATAAATAACACTCCCAGACAAACATGAACAAATTAGCATAAACACACACATACACACACACAAGCTGCTGTGTAACAGCTGTGAGGGCTGGAAACTTAAGAATAGATGAGCTAACTTCCTAAATTCTTTTGAAGTCGGGAAGTCTCATCCGGGACCCATAATCAAAGTACAAGGCGATGGTGAATGTTGTGCGGATCGAATGACCGAGAGTGAACAACACTCCTCCTTCTCACTAACAGCAGAAAGAGTCACCTTCTGATGGAAAATACACATATTCTACAGTATCTATAGACACATTAAAACAAGGACACAGGACAGCATTCCTTACTCATGGGGCTTCATTTTCACCATAAACATCACAGTTAAAGGAGAGCCTAACCCACGGACCTGGCCTTAAAATCAGGCTGCAAGTGTACAGGCAGGGATACCTTCCACCATACTAACCAGTAGGAGTCGCATCAACACACAGTCAAAGGCTCCGAATAGCGCAAAACAAGCATTCAGTTTTCCATATTTAGGTTTATATGTGGATAGATTTGGATTCAGGGAGATGGGAAGATGGAGAGAAAGAAAGGGGTATGGAGAGAGGAAAGAAAGTGAGAGAGAGAAAGAAAGGGGAATGGAGAGAGGAAAGAAAGTGAGAGAGAAAGGGGAATGGAGAGAGGAAAGAAAGTGAGAGAGAGAAAGGGGTTGCTATCATTGTCAATGTTCAGTCACTCTCTTCAGCACTTTCTCTCTTCATTCAACCATGTACATCTTTATCACCTTCTCTCTATCATCTCTCTCTCTCCCCTTCTTCCTCTTCTAGTCCTGTTTTGAAGCAGATAGTAAAATAACTCATAGTTTACTTGGTCTGTCTGGCTATCTGGTCGGTCACATGACTGACCAGATAGACAGTTACACCTTGATAACCTGCTAAAAACACAATGTTGAGATACTATGGAACAATTTGGGTTGGATTAGATTACAAATGTTAATTCATGTACTCTAATATAAATATTACTCTTTGGACAGGCACACAATGAGTTGTGCACATGAGAACTGTCGATTAATGTATTCATATAATACACACATAAAAGCATATATATGGTTAGTGACAAGATATCGTTTTGCTCATTCATTTAGACAATACGACTACGTCACAGCTGTGCAGTTCCAGCATATCAGAGCTGAGTATTCACCCAGGCCACAGTAGAAATATATTAAGCCACACTTGCTCCCATGGAGTGGAAGTCTTTTTTTTAGGATTTACTTCAGAAGGCAACGAGGCTCATGGGAACAGCATTACCATTAAAACCCAAGCACTTCAGCCAACTCCTGTCCTCTGGGCCTTTCACGTCTAGGCTTTACAGGGCCAGAGTACGGTGGCATTCACAACCTCTCCATAATGTTCTCAGAACGGTCCCATTAGTATTGGAATATGCTTCTCTGCGCTGTCCTCTGCTGCCTCACTGCTGTGCTGTTGAATGATGAGGCTGCTTCATAATGGGGATGCTTGTGGTTGCCATGGAGCTGTGTGCTGTTGCAATGGTGCTGCTAATTGAGGTAGCGGTATAGAGAGACGGAGGGGTCAAAATGGTTGTGTTGTTTGACCCCTGTGAGGAAGTATGATTGTGAGGAAATGGCATCACACTGGCTGTGATGGTCTCAAGTCTGCACGCATGCACACACAACCGCACACAAACATACACGTGGATGGATACACACACACCAACGTATACACACACAGAGATACATCCAAATGCACACAGCAATAAATGTAAAATGAGACAATTATTTCATTAAACGAGAAGAAAATGAAATGGGCAAAGAGAAGATAAAATATCAAAGAAGATGCTGAACCCATGCATCTTCTTCATAGATGGTGCACATGCTTCTTATGAAGGTCTCAGGAGAGACCTATGCACCCAGACACACAGTGTACACACAGTGACTCATTCAGGAAACACATGAGCTGGAATACACCCCACCAAAAAAGTAAATTCCATGCAAACTAACGCATCATACAAATAACTAATAGAAGAAAGAGCCATGAGAAGCAAAACACCCCTCTTCATCCTTCAGCCATCCTCTTTGGCCCAGGAAGAGCAGTGACCTGAGGGCCATTCAGCCAGGTGGGAGAGCTCCTTGGACCCATGCGGCCACAATCGGAGTACAGGTTTTACTTAAACATAGACGTCCATGGCTTGCATACGTTTCTGCATCTGTGCGTTTCAGATTGCAGTTATGATTGGAATCAATTAGGACTGATCCACACAGCCGTCTCCACGTCATAAACCACGACAGCCTGACAACATAGCAGGCTGGCTGATCATCTGGGAAGTGTTCACCTTGCTAGCTTCGTCCTCTGTCCTCCTTTAGGGAGATTGGTAGGATTGCTAGCGTCCGTCTGCCTTCTGGGCTAGTGCTAATCATGGGATCCCAGGGGTGGGATACGGTACTGTTCGACATGTGCTCCAAAGAAACCAGATGCCGGGACGTAAAGGAATCCCCATTTTGAATATATCTCAGCTAGTTAAGGTCACAGAATCCCCAGCATGCATCTGTCTCAGATCAAAACAATGCTGTCTTTGCAGGAAATGTGGTTCAGTGCCACTGTTTGAAGTGCAATCTTTCACAGTTGATTAATGTTCGATAGCTGGTGCCTACATGCAAAGTAAAAGAACCATCTAATTGCATCCACACACAACACTGGCCTACTCCTCTTCCTGAAAGGTACTATGCAGAAGAAAATACTTTCAAAGTTAAAAAATAAGGTATACATCAGCACACATTTGCTGTGTGTGTGTGTGTGTGTGTGTGTGTGTGTGTGTGTGTGTGTGTGTGTGTGTGTGTGTGTGTGTGTGTGTGTGTGTGTGTGTGTGTGTGTGTGTGTGTGTGTGTGTGTGTGTGTGTGTGTGTGTGTGTGTGTGTGTGTGTGTGTGTGTTTGTATGCGCACATGTGCGGCAGAAGGATCCCTTAATCAAGTAAACATAAATTCAGCAAAATAAAGTAAAACAGCACAAACCAAAAAGCTTTTACATGAGACATGGCTCATCTCCGTGGTGGTTCCGTGTTCACCAAAGACTGGCAGACTGTGGTCTCTGATCTCTGAAGCACCTTGTCCCTGATGCTGTTGATTCCAGAGCTAGGTTGGGCATGCAGGACGTCCTGTCCAGGCACGAGGCTGTGCTGAACCGCCACTGATTGCCAGGTCGAGTTAAACCTGCATTATGTTTCCCATTGCATCCTCTGATGGCTTGAGTTGTAGCTATTTCATTGTCAGGCAACATAGCTGTTGCCACACAAAATAATTCATAAATTAGTTATTTTTCTTTCTTATTTTCTTGTTTAATATTGCTCTTTGGCATATAATGGCATATTTATGAATAATTAACAAACCCTTGTTCCGGCCATCATATCGGACTGGAATGTGATTGGTTGGTGCAGAGCTATGAAAAAGGGCTGCTCTAAGCCTGGCCCTCAGTGATCTAGGGGCCCACCAGCCTAGGGTCGCTCTAAGCTTGGCCCTCAGTAAGCCTGGCCCTCAGTGATCTAGGGGCCTAGCTGCCCAGGGTCGCTCTAAGCCTGGATCTCAGTAAGCCTGGCCCTCAGTAAGGCTGGCCCTCAGTGATCTAGGGGCCTAGCAGCCCAGGGTCGCTCTAAGCCTGGATCTCAGTAAGCCTGGCCCTCAGTAAGGCTGGCCCTCAGTAAGGCTGAGCGTTGATCTAGGGGCCTAGCAGCCTAGGGTCGCTCTAAGCTTGGCCCTCAGTAATCCTGGCCCTCAGTGATCTAGGAGCCTAGCAGCCCAGGGTCGCTCTAAGCCTGGCCCTCAGTAAGCCTGGCCCTCAGTAAGGCTGAGCGTTGATCTAGGGGCCTAGCAGCCTAGGGTTGCTCTAAGCCTGGCCCTCAGTGATCTAGGGACCTAGCAGTCTAGGGTCTCTCTAAGCTTGGCGCTCAGTAAGCCTGGCCCTCAGTGATCTAGGGGCCCAGCAGCCTAGGGTTGCTCTAAGCCTGGCCCTCAGTAAGCCTGGCCCTCAGTGATCTAGGGGCCTAGCAGCCCAGGGTTGCTCTAAGCCTGGCCCTCAGTAAGGCTGAGCGTTGATCTAGGGGCCTAGCAGCCCAGGGTTGCTCTAAGCCTGGCCCTCAGTGATCTAGGGGCCCAGCAGCCTAGGGTCGCTCTAAGCTTGGCCCTCAGTAAGCCTGGCCCTCAGTGATCTAGGGGCCCAGCAGCCTAGGGTCGCTCTATGCCTGGCCCTCAGTAAGCCTGGCCCTCAGTGATCTAGGGGCCTAGCAGCCTAGGGTCGCGTTGACACTATGTAGAGCTCACATGTCTCATAGGGGATGAATGGAAGCGTCAGTGCTGAGCTCAGTATCGTGGACAGATATTAAGCTTTCTATCATTATAATAAAATGATCATTTAGATATGGGTTTGTGGAGTGTGTGTGGTTGATGGCTGGGTGAAGCAGCCTCACCTGGCCCGGGTCAGACTGATTGAACTCTGGGGCTGGGTGAGGCTGCACACCTGTTGTGCATTGGGCAATCAGTGTACACAGGTTAAACCAGCCATCACCACACGCTCTCAGGAGAGCTCAGACAGTTCTGTATTCACCACCTGCTCTGGCTTGGAACGTCTCCTATCAAAGACCTCTTACCTTCACTGGAGAAACAGATACTCTCTCTCTCTCTCTCTGTCTCTCTCTCTCTCTCTCTCTCTCTCTCTCTCTCTCTCTCTCTCTCTCTCTCTCTCTCTCTCTCTCTCTCTCTCTCTCTCTCTCTCTCTCTCTCTCTCTCTCTCTCTCTCTCTCTCTCTCTCTCTCTCTCTCTCTCTCTCTCTCTCTCCATGAAAAAAGGACGGAGCACCAAGGAAGTGGTGGATGAGGACAGGTGGAGTTAAATCAGTCTTTCACTGCTGATCAAATTATCATCAGAGCCATAAAAGCATGAAATAGCTTGACATTTTGTCTGCCCCCCCCCCCCCCCCCCCCATTGAGGTTAGCTATTAGCGGTTAGCTTGGATGTGTCCCAGAGGGGGTGAGGACAGGAGCAGGACGACCAGACTCAACCATGGTTGTCTGCCCCCGCCCCCCCCTCCCCCATGAGGTTAGCTATTAGCAGTTAGCTTGGATGTGTCCCAGAGGGGGTGAGGACAGGAGCAGGACGCTCAACCATGTTTGTCTGCCCCCCCCCCCCCCCCCCCCCCCCATGAGGTTAGCTATTAGTGGTTAGCTTGGATGTGTCCCAGAGGGGGTGAGGACAGGAGCAGGACGACAGACTCAACCATGTTTGTCTGCCCCCCCCCCCCCCCCCCCCCCCCATTGAGGTTAGCTATTAGCTGGTTAGCTTGGATGTGTCCCAGAGGGGGTGAGGACAGGAGCAGGACGACCAGACTCAACCATGTTTGTCTGCCCCCCCCCCCCCCTCCCATGAGGTTAGCTATTAGCGGTTAGCTTGGATGTGTCCCAGAGGGGGTGAGGACAGGACCAGGACGACCAGACTCAACCATGTTTGTCTGCCCACCCCCGCCCCCAGACAACCCCCTCCCCCGCAGAGGACAGGTGTGCGCACCACATCAGCCCATCAGTGGTTATGCGTGCAACAGCATGTGTTTAACCTACAGAGGGTTAAAATGCATGGTCTCTGATGCAGACCAATATAAGGGTGCTGGGTTTGGTTTTCCTTTTAACATAAAGTAGTTGTTTAAAGGAGAACCCCCTCCCCCTTTTCCCAGCTCTGGCCAAATACTACCCACTTTTCATTCTTCAAAGAGGACAACTGGGGTTTAATCGATAGCACATATTGTTGAAATATTAATTACAATTACATTAAAATAGCCATTGTCACAAAAAGGGTCACATCAATCACTGCTTTGAAAGTAGAAATGTTGGTATAGCAGAACACTAACACAGACACCGAAAACACACACACACTTTGTCCAGAGTTGTAGTTCCCTAATGTACCTTGACACTCTTGTCCTGCCGGACCAGCCAGTGAGACTTTAGGAGCCAGAGACACTTCTCTTTTCTTTATTTTCTGTCACTCTCTTTCCCTTTCCCTTTCTCTCTCTATCGCTCTCTATCTTTCAGTTTTTTTTTTTTACACCTACGAGATTGACTCATGGTGGGGGGGGGGGGGGGGTCCATAGACTTTGCTGGCCCTAAAGATGTCACGTCCTAGCATCGGCCCGATGTGACTCCTCTAAAAGTAAACCGCTCCCCATTCTCTGTCGCCTGCGTTCTGTCTCAATGCATCACTCAATGCACCTTTTCAGATAAAAGTATATCTATGTTTTAAAGTGCCTCTCAGTGGGGCTATCAGAGAGTGGGGGGGGGGGGGGGTCTTCTGTGTGTTTGAGGGGTGAGGGGGCTATGAAAAAGGTGGTGGGTGGGTGGGGGGCGGGCGGTAGTTGTGGGAGATGACAGAGCAGTTAGCGTGAAAAGGTTATGGGTTCTCGGCCCAAATGGCAAGGCAGATAAGGTGGCTCTAAAGACCTAAAGGGCAGGAGGAATGCCAGGTGTTCTTCCCGCTCCAGAGAGACATGCATCACTCCCGGAAAGACCTGGAACGCCGGCCGCTCAGGGTTCAACTGTAGAGGTTTGAGCACGTTTTGAATGGTGAATGGAGACGGTTGAAGTCGAGTCGAGGGCCCTGTTGAACAGATGTAATGGAACTGTCATTGGTGTTACGTTGTGACCCGAAAGATGAACAGGGAGAGCAGAAAGGAGGCATGGCTAGGAAAGGAGGCATGGCTAGGAAAGGAGGCATGGCTAGGAAAGGAGGCATGGCTAGGAAAGGAGGCAAGGGGAGTGGAAAAAAAGAGGGAAGGTGGCTTGATTGCGTAACGCCCCTTTTAAATCATTGTAGCTGCTAATCTTATCCTTAAATTTTCTGACTTTCAAGTGAAATTAGTGTTTGTGTGAAGTTTAATCCGGGGCGATATGCTATTTCAAAGTTCCCCCCCCAGCAGCGTTGCTCTGTGGTGTTTGGCACAATGAATTTTCCGCATGCCTGGTGATCCTCCAGAATCCTGTTGTCAGTCTCTCTGATCGAGATAGGGATCGGGAAATCAAAGACATAACACGCTAATCCGTGCTAAATATTAGCGGTGATGTGTTAACATGACACGACCTTTCATCCCCGGTGAAGATGACATGGCAGCAGGTCAGGATTAGGTGAAGCTTGGTCGGAGAACAAAATGACGGTGGCTTGGGCTTGATTGTGACTATGTCTTGCATCCTGATTTCTCTTTGGTAGATAACAGATTTTTCCTTTAACTATAAGAGACCAGGTCGAATGGCATTCAAAGACATATTTCCAAGTAAAACATGCTTTTAGCAGAGAGAAAAACACGATGACGTTGATTGTGAACATGCTAGCAAACTGCTTGTTGCAAGCTTTATATAAGAGCTACAAACCCAAATGTGCTCTTAGTGTCACTGCAGAACATGTCTACTGTAGAGGGAGTTGCATTGATTGTATGTAAAATTGTATGACTGTATGTAAATTAATTAAAAGATTTTCCCTTTTTGGCATATATTTTGTTCATGTTTAATGAGGTAAATAGCCGCAGTATAAAGGTTACATGGCGACGGTTCAAGATAGCTATATACATTTTTGCTATGAATAACGTACTGCAGATAAAACGAAGAAGTATTAGCCATTGGATGCCTTGCAGTTTGAGCTGTCTGCTTTCCATAATGTGGGAACGTTTTACAGTCAGGTCCACTGAAACAAATAAAACGACCAGAGATTGGAATAGCCAGCGGGTACAACGTGTTCTATGCACACCATTTAACAACAACATACATGCAGACCTGATGGGCTTTTTTATTAGTTTGGATCTATTATGGATCTTGGCAGGCGTAATGCCCGTTATGTGTGCCTTAGTCCCTGGGGTTGGTAAGGCAGGCCAGTGGCACTGGCTCAGGAAGGGAGAGCAGGGTTTCTGGTTCCATTCTCCACACATGCCATCTAAAGGTTCCTTGACCAAACCTTTGGGCTGATGTTTGCCAATTAATTTTATTGACAGTATCTTGATTATTATTTTTTTTAGCCAAGTTGCCCAAAAAGGCCAACACATTGGTTTACCAAGACAAATGCCACTGTGGTATGCAAGAGTCACCCCTGCACCACTGCATATGTTGCTGTATTAATGGGGGTCTATACAATCCCCTTAACGCCACATTACCCTTCAGACTCTCCAGGGCGTGTCAACCCTGCGTTAGTGTTACATTTTATTACTCAGAATTTGCATCAAAATCCCCTTTCATTCAGCGAAATGCATCTCAACAGCATTCTTCATCAGGAACACACTGTACTTTATAATGTTATGTTCCAGGTATACACAGAGTTGACATATCAGACATACATTTTGCTACATGGCCTTTTTGCACATTTTTAACAGGCTTAATGTCTAGAACATACTACACATTAATGTCTAGAACATACTACACATTAATGTCTAGAACATACTACACATTAATGACTGGAACATACTACACATTAATGTCTATATTATACTACACATTAATGTCTAGAACATACTACACATTAATGTCTAGAACATACTACACATTAATGTCTAGAACATACTACACATTAATGTCTATATTATACTACACATTAATGTCTAGAGCATAGTACACATTAATGACTGGAACATACTACACATTAATGTCTAGAACATACTACACATTAATGTCTATATTATACTACACATTAATGTCTAGAGCATACTACACATTAATGTCTAGAACATACTACACATTAATGTCTAGAACATACTAAACATTAATGACTGGAGCATACTACACATTAATGTCTAGAACATACTAAACATCAATGACTGGAGCATACTACACATTAATGACTGGAGCATACTAAACTACAACAACATTCAGCTAGGGGCAGATTTTTGTGTTTGTGTGTGATATGTGTGGAATTGAATCAGATTGGGAAATCCAAACATCTCTAGTAAACATTAGCTCAAGCTGGCCGGCTCTTCATAAGGATTGAAGGTGTTTCTGCTGCTGGGTGGTTACTAAGGCTCTAGACCGGCTGCTGGTGTAGGAGACTACTGTTTGTGTTGCACTGTCGTCTGCGGACGTGGCTGGTTGTTTCCTGGGTATTATGAAGATCCAAAATCCATGCATCCATGTCACCGGCTCCCTTGGATAAAAAAAAAATCCAAAAGTTATTATTTTGATGTGACTACATTTGAATGTGACTACATTTGAATGATATATTTATTTTTTTGGTAAGTGGTACAATCCCAGTATTGCACTTGAGGATGTGTTTTACCATCATTATTGTCATGACCACGATGTGGTTAGGAACGAGGCATTTGAGTTCTGCAAGCAAGTAACCATTACAAAGCACCCCCTTTTGTGTAGAATTGCTTTCCACTGCTTTTTGGTCTCTGTAATAGCTGATATACATGCTATTACACATGCCAACTGGCACACAGTAGGTCTGGTCAACCCGTTTGACCTACATCAACTTAACGGGGTCTATTGTTCCAATGCTTTAAGAAACGATGTGATCATTGATGGGAAGTGATTCTGGTCTTGTGTTGTACAAAGTCTCCATTCTTATTTGAAAAGGAACACACAGCTTACATCGGTCGTCTAACGGCAGGCTGTCTGCGGGAGCCTTCCTCTGAATCATCGTCCAGAAATCCTATAAGCCTGTCGAAAGTCTGGCTCACTCTTGAAACTTTGAAGTGCAGCAATGGGGTTCGGGTACCTCAAGTTTAAAATGTGACATCTAAGACCAATGCAATGATTATAGATTTTACGATTTAGTCTGAGGAAAAAGTCAAGGTTTCACAATTATAATGCATTAATGGATCTATAAAATCACATGAGCATTCTTTAATTAGAGGTTATATTGTGTTTTTTTTCCCCCACAACATTTATATTCTTTCTTATTCCTTTTTATATCTATATATCTAATTTTATGTGGCCTGACAAAATCCTTTCTATTATTGTTTTTTTTGTTGTTAGTTTCCAGTTTTACAAAAAATTGAAAAATGGAATTGCGAACATCTCTTATGCAGGTGTTATTAATCACAGCAGTTAGTAAGATCCCATGGTTTGGTGCTGGAAGTCTACGTCAACGCTACAAGCAAACGTTTCCTTGCACTGCGGGACGTGAATATAGCCTGCTTTTGATACCATGAAGGTGTGCAGTTGTATTGTTTTGTTTTTGATACCAACTTGAGAGAGTGATCCAGTGATAGCCTATTGTATGTCTCCAAAACACAACACCAACACACATCTCTTCACTGGGGTGATTATATAGGAATATGCTCTCTTCACCGGAGTGATTATATAGGAATATGCTCTCTTCACCGGAGTGATTATATAGGAATATGCTCTCTTCACCGGGGTGATTATATAGGAATATGCTCTCTTCACCATGGTGATTATATAGGAATATGCTCTCTTCACCATGGTGATTATATAGGCATATGCGGCATATTCACATCGTGGCTGATGGAAACACTTTTAGAATTGATCTAGCTTTTTGGCATCGTATTTTTGCCACACGTCTGGCGTAAAAGCACCTTTATCCGCAACTTTTTTCAAGTTTCACAGATTCGTTAGCCGTCGTCTTGAACAACCCCCTGGTCATTCTTTATGTATCCGAAAGACTCCCACACTGACGACTAAAGGCGTTTTTTGGGTGAACACAAAGCTTCAATGCCCCTCAGCCAGGGGTCAGCCAGGGGTCAGCCAGGGGTCAGCCAGGGGTCAGCCAGGGGTCAGCCAGGGGTCAGCTAATGCAGCGTAACGGAAACGGCGGTCTCCTGACAGCACGTGCTGTAACTTTGCTTTCGTTCCGTCGGCAGGTTGCGCCGGTCATTTTCTGTTTGTTTAATTATCCTCACTGTGCAACCGTTGGTCATATAAAAGTGAAGTACCACTGCCCCTCTTTTGAGAGTGAGCCCAGAAACGCTGGGTGTAGGCGTCACGGTTACCAAACCGTGATGCTTAAATAGCGTGGTTAATTGCTGCATCCCGCAGGCCGCTATACAAAGACTGATCCGGCACAGGGTGTGTAGTAAGTGTTCTCCGTAAAAACAATGTAGCCTCAGACCTCTAAGATACAAAGTGTCCGGGGTTGTAGCCCAGACAAAGGGGAATTAATGATCTGATGCTAGGATTCTTTTCATTTCAGACCCTTCTGCCCATGTCCCTGGTGACATTGCTCAGTAGACACACCACTTCTGATCTTTCCTGGATGATCTTGAACAAAAGCGTCATCAATGCTTTTCATGACTTGTAGCTTAAAAGTGTAGCATTGTGTTTTGTCAGTTATGGATTCAAACTTTTGTACATATTTCAGTTGTCAGAGACCATATATACTTTGATTCTAATTGGGGTGGTAGCGGACAGGTTTTATTTTTTTTTGGGGGGGGGGGTAATTGAGAAAGATACTGGTTATTCAACAGATACTCACGGTCTGAATTACAACGATGTGACATGGTGTGACTAAAGACTTGCTCACCGGTATGAGTCCCGTGTGTCTAGCGATGCATATCTGCCCAGGAGATGGGCAGCAGCACTGCTGTCTACAGAGCCATCGTTTGGTCAATAATTCTACACAGGAGGCGAATTACAAAGTACTGTTCCCTATACAACAGCCTAACTGAAATGCAATTAAACGGGATGATCCCAATGGATTTAAATCGTTTTCAGATAAGTGTATCCCACTAGCTCCACAACAGTAACAAGCAGGTAAAGAACTGCATGGCCACTGGAGCTCTAGTGAGGGTGTAAAGCATATAGACATTTTTTGAGTATTTCTCGCATCCCTATTAGTGGTTGGTGAACTCCGGATTGATTCTGTGAACCATCGTGCTCTGATTCAGACCTGGTTATCCATAAGACCTGGTTGTCCTGTGGTCCGTAAGACCTGGTTGTCCTGTGGTCCATAAGACCTGGTTGTCCTGTGGTCCATAAGACCTGGTTATCCATAAGACCTGGTTGTCCTGTGGTCCATAAGACCTGGTTGTCCTGTGGTCCATAAGACCTGGTTATCCTGTGGTCCATAAGACCTGGTTGTCCTGTGGTCCATAAGACCTGGTTGTCCTGTGGTCCATAAGACCTGGTTATCCATAAGACCTGGTTGTCCTGTGGTCCGTAAGACCTGGTTGTCCTGTGGTCCATAAGACCTGGTTATCCTGTGGTCCATAAGACCTGGTTGTCCTGTGGTCCATAAGACCTGGTTATCCTGTGGTCCATAAGACCTGGTTATCCTGTGGTCCATAAGACCTGGTTGTCCTGTGGTATAAGACCTGGTTATCCATAAGACCTGGTTGTCCTGTGGTCCGTAAGACCTGGTTGTCCTGTGGTCCATAAGACCTGGTTATCCTGTGGTCCATAAGACCTGGTTGTCCTGTGGTCCATAAGACCTGGTTATCCTGTGGTCCATAAGACCTGGTTATCCTGTGGTCCATAAGACCTGGTTGTCCTGTGGTATAAGACCTGGTTATCCATAAGATCTGGTTGTCCTGTGGTCCATAAGACCTGGTTGGCCTGTGGTCCATAATACCTGGTTGTCCTGTGGTCCATAAGACCTGGTTGTCCTGTGGTATAAGACCTGGTTATCCATAAGATCTGGTTGTCCTGTGGTCCATAAGACCTGGTTGGCCTGTGGTCCATAATACCTGGTTGTCCTGTGGTCCATAAGACCTGGTTGTCCTGTGGTATAAGACCTGGTTATCCATAAGATCTGGTTGTCCTGTGGTCCATAAGACCTGGTTGTCCTGTGGTCCATAAGACCTGG